>PVKU01015674.1:0-17393 GCA_004027475.1 Anoura caudifer | reverse complement strand
GGGGACCTCCTCGGCTGGGGGCGTGGCATGCCCTCCTGTTCGGAGGGGCCTCGAGCCCTGGCAGACTTGATGGAGTCCGTGGTGCGGACCTGTCAGCCGCACCTGAAGTGCAGCCAAACTGGGATCATAACATGGACCAGGGAAGAACGGCCCCAGATAAGGGCCCGCAAACTTTTGGCTCGGGTGGCATTCTACCCCTTGGGGCAGGCCACACTCGAGATAGGCAATTCCAGACTACTGGCCCTGGTAATGCCCCGGGAAGAAGAATACTGGATATACGAAGAAGGTTGGGCCTGGGCCGCCAGGACCCTTTAATAGATGAATTTCCAGATGTATAGGCAGAAGGAAATCCGCCAGGACTTGCCACTGGCCACATTCCAGAAATCATAGATTTGAAACCGGGGGTGCAGCTTCGCTGTCTCAGGCAGTACCACAGACCCAAGGGAGCAGGATAGGGATGTTGGTCCCCTGCCAGTCGAGGTGGAACGCACCACTCCCCCTGTTAGAGCCAGACGGGTCTGGATATCGCTCCGTGCAGGATCTCCGAGCAGTCGAAGGACATTAGGAACTGAAAGAAGGACTGTAATCAGTCAGCAAACCAGACCCACGAGCAGAAAACAGCTTCAGGAATTTTTAGGGATAGCTGGATTCAGCCGAATATGGATTCCAGGGTACACAGAAATAGCTGAACCACTGTACCAGGCCCTAAGGGGGGCCGAGACTACCCCATTCAACTGGGGACCAGAGCAGCAGAGTGCCTTTGAAAGACTAAAAGAACTCCTGGTCAGAGCTCCAGCCCTCGGCCTGCCCAACCCTGACAAGTTGTTCTCCCTGTTTGCCCATGAATGAGATAAGGTAGCCCTAGGGGTCCTGACTCAGGAGGTCGGACCTTGGCACAAGCCTGTAGCCTATCTGTCCAAGTAGCTAGACAATGTTGTGGCAGGATTGCCCCCCCCCCTTTGCTTGAAGGCAATAGCAGCCGCAGAGACTGTTTACACAGATGGCTCTGGTTCTGAAGGTCTTCAACAGAGATAAGGTGTTTGCAAGGTCTAAGCGTTAGGAAAACTGCAAGATGTGCCTGCAAATTTAGGGACTTTTAGTGGAAGGTACCAGTGGTGCTAGAGATTTTTGCTGCCACATACTAAGTTAGTTCCCGGTGTGGGAAAGAAACTAGGATTAAAAGTAAATAATGGTTAAAAATCTGTAGGAATATGTATAAAGGATGTAAAAGTTTTAAACCTGGAAGAAAGGAAACCTCAACTGCACTTTTTCTGGCATTATGGGAATGTGGTTTCAGTAGGGAATTGTTTCTGAGCAGAATCCTGTATCTGTAAGACCTAATTTAAGGTCGCCTGTATTATTTCAGATTTTGCTCTGTATCTGCTCTGAAAAGGAAATTGAGGATTCCAGGGAAATTGAAACTTCATAATCTGTAGGAAACTGAACAAGGAAAAGAAAGATTAGAAAGTTTGCGAACGTTGCAGAAGGTTTGTGGGACACTGTAAAGATAAATGGAAAAGTGAAAGTTTTGGGAAGGAATTATGTGGTGTTAGTTAGTAATGGAATGTATAAGGCATGGCGATGCAATTTTGGTGATATTGTTACAGAGCAAACAGAAGGTCCATTATTGTCCGCCGCCTTATGGAAAGATGCCTCTAAAAGCCAGAGATTTGTGAAAAGGAAAGGAAATGTTTATTTAATGCTATACAGAGTTAAAGTAGCAACTTAACTTCATTAAAATATCAAAGTCCTTCAGGATACCCACAGACGCCCACAGTGCTTCCTATCTCCCTCTGCCCTAAGTCAGGGTACTGTACTTGCAAGGAAGAGAAGCACACGTCCGGGATCCAGGCTCTTGACACCGGCAGCTGTGTCGTTGTCCAGGCAGGATCTCTAATTAATCCAAAGCCATGTGGCACCTTCTCATGGCCTACTGGCAAGAGTTCTTTCACCCTTCTTTCAGGCAGTCTCTCTTGCTCCCAGGCCACAGAGCCAAAGGGAGCACCCCAAAGCCGAGTGGTCCTTCTTTCACCAAAGCTGTGGGGAAGGGGTCCCCACTCTGGCAAAGCCACGTGGCAATTCTCTGCTAAAGCCACCTGGTGATTTTCCCTCACAGGGTTGTGAGGGTCCTAACTCTTGGGAAAGCACGTGGATTCTCTCTCAATGGCTGCTGCGTCCCCGTTTAAATCCTGGAGCCAAATCTCTTCTGTACCCCCATTTCCGACTCCTCCTACAATCAGTTACACCTGCCAGTATTCCCGTATATTCCAAATATTTTGGGGATGCCATCATGAGTCTGGGCAGGTGTGTCCCCATTTTCTGGAGCCAATCTTCTCCAAGCTCCCACGCAGGCGCTGTGACTTGAGGTTCCTTCCCCAGTCACATCTTGGGGGGAGTCCTTTCCATCCTTCTGGCTCAAAGCATGGTCACAGCTGTTTAACACATCTAAGCTGCCAGCCAAAGGCTATAGATATGTTAAAGGACCATGCCATGGATTAGCAGCTCTGCATGTCCCTGCTCCATGTGTCCCTTCCCCCAACTCATACCTGTGGGGGAAGGGGTGAGGGCATCCTACATGTCCCTCTAATATTTCCTGGACACTGAGTTCTGGGCCCATTCCAAATCCCTATTTTGGGGGCCCCCCTCCTGGCTGCACCCTGCATCAATATTAGAAGGAAAAGGACTTTCCTTCACACTTTGTATTTTTCTCCCTACCTGATCCCTCCAGAATTTGGCATTCTGATGGAGTGATTGATGACATAAGGTTTCTTTGCATAAAACCAGTAAGACTAGTCGTTAATAGTGGTTTTGTTAACCAAGACTTTGACTGGAATGTCACGCCTGAAGGAGGCATGTATGGGTTCTGGTTGTCACCAGAAAGCCCTGAGGAACTGGGATTGACTTGTGAAGCTAGCGAAAGCCCACGAGAAAAAGCCTGGTACTTTGGTTGGTTGTGCGGTTTGTGCCAGTCTTTCCAGGGAAGGAACGAAGGTTGCTTTCCTGAAAGATGGCTAAAAAGGAACCTGTAGACACAATGGAAGGCTCAAGGATTTGAGTGCAAAGACTGGTACAGGCGAAGCCAGATGGCAGGTGTGTGGCTCTGCTTCTGTGCCCCGAGGGGCAGACAGAGAAGTCAATCTAAGGGCTCCCTGTGTGAGTTCCAGCAAAGCAGACTTAAAGATCATAGGTGATCCAGGCTGCTCTTGGTGTGTTTATGCAAAGGAACAGTCAAAATTAAAAGAAGGACCCAAAGTAGTCCCTGTAATAACAATGAGGGTGATTTTAAGGAGAAAAATTGTGATTTAAGGAAAATCACAAAGCTCAGTATCAGACATCAGAATGGCGCAGTTAACTGTCTTGGAAGTTTGCTTTCATTTGAAAGTTGAAACTGGGTCTGTAATGTCACCAAGGATGTACAATTACAGGCAGGAAGGACCTTGCAACTGAGTGTCTTCCCAAAGGACCATCTCACAGCCACAGAGACTGTTTTGGGGATTGTATGAATTAACCTGTGTGTTCTTCTGTTTTCATAGGGCGTATGCCTATGACCTCATTACCTGGGTGATTGCTTGCAATATAGGCCTCACTTGAGAAGCCCATTTTCGTCGTCGCCCCATGAGGCTCAACGGTTTGGCTGAACTAAGTGGTTGGAATATGACCTGACCAGAATGCCAACTGTCCAGTAATGCCAGCCTTTGGACACCAAGCCTGCGACCTCCTGGTGACTGCCAACTGACCAGGATTCTGTAAAGTCCTTCCCCTTACAGGAAGGACTCCCTCTGTGCTGCACCCCTCCCTTTCAGGGCACCCCTGACCCAAGGGTAGGTAGGACGACGTCCATGTCCAGCCGGAAGTAGTTACAAGAAGATGAGACCTTCGTCCATTGTCCTTTATATGACTATAAACTTTGCCAGGGGGAGGAGATTCCATGCGATTTCACCAGAGTACAGGCCCCCACAGCTCTGGTAGAAGAAAATATTAACAAGCTAAAAGATATTAGTAAAAGCCTGAAATCCCAGACCTCCGAGTATACTAGGCAATCTCGGTGGCAGTCTACCTTGTTCCCGACCTCAGCCCCAGTAACAGGCCCTTTATTATTATTGTTCCCGGCTATTACAGTTGGTCCATGCCTGCTTCGGACTTTAGTCCAACAGATAGAGACTACAGTTACTAGAAAGGCAACAGCAAAAATCCTTTCTCTCCAGAGACACCATTATAGTAGACCACCCCAAGTAGATAGTAACCCTGGATTTAGCTGTTGATACTGAGAGCAATAATATGTCTCAGCATCAAAAGGGGGGAATGATGTACAAAATTAACCCAGAGCTCAGCATGAGCCCATTTCCTGCACCCATTAGGCACACTAGCCTGCACGCGCACGGAGCTAGCAAACCATATAAGGGAATCAAACTAACTTGCTTTGTGTCACGTAACCTGGAAGAAAGAATGCATATATATGCCCCTGAATCCTTTGTTCGGGGCTCAGAATTTGGAGACTGCACTCCTCTGGGCCCGTGCATGTTAATAAAGGATCGTGCTCCTGAATCCCTCCGGTGTTTGGTCGTTTCATTTCTCTGTAACAGTTCAAGTTTCTGTTATTGTGTAGTAATTTCCAATTTTGTTCATACACATTTTGTACATTGTTGTTAAATTTATTCCCAGGTTTTTCTTTTTTTACCTGTTTTGTTGCTATTGACTTTTTAAAAAATTATATCTTTAATTTTCTATTTCTACATATTTATTTTTCATATTATTTCCCTATCATTGTACTAACTTCTGTTTGTGATACTTTTCTGTTGATTCTCATGAGTTACAAGGGTAAACATGCTCTTATGCAATAATGATCATTATGATTGTAGCTGTATGTGACCTAGAAATAGTTAAAGCTTGAAAGAAAACAAGAAGTGAGGTAATGTGAGGAGCTAGAAAAATTCCCTGTTAATCATGAATATATTAATGACTACATAAAATACTAGCATCTTTTTTAGCATTTTAAATGAGTTCAGGGCCTGGAAGCATGGTGTTCTGGAAATCAGAAGTATTTTGTGACAGGAAATGTGCTGCTGGTAGGTAATCTGAGGAACACAGAATGTAGCAAATGTCCACATTTTCAAAGAGGAAAATTTGAGATGGAGAAATCTGGAATCTAAAAGAGGAAGACTGTTCTAAGTGACATTAGGAATCAGCTATTACAGTGATGTATGAGCAACAGAAACAAGCAGGGATTCTCAGGTGACTGCTCTGTTTAATCACAGTGTGATCTGGTCTCCTAAGTGGACAGATCTTCCTTTGCCTCCTGACCTACTGCCTAGGACACTTCTCTGTGAGACTTGCAAGATGCCTGGCATTTTTTGTTCTTTAAGTTTCAGCTTCAGGCTTCCTGTTGCAAGAGAGGCAGCCTTTCAGATCTAGGATGCAAAGGGACATGCTGTTGGTATTCTAATGGAGTCCTCATGATACAGAGTACGGTTTCTCATTCTCAGCGCTATGGACCTTTTGGGCCAGAGAATTCATTCTCCTGGGGGATTGCCCTCTGCATTGTAGGTGCTTATTAGCATCCAGTACCTCTATTCACTGCCAGCAGCCTCCCTTCCCTTCCCCTCAGGACAATGTGAAATGGCTCAGGACATTGCCTAAAGTCCCCTTGGGGGCAAAAATCACCTTTGGTTGAGAAACAGTTTGAAGCTGTTATCATTTTTGAAACCAGAAAGATCTTGGTCTGGTATGCATTCTTCTTATTGTTCTATGCAAATTATTTTCCACTCTGACTGTGATTTATTTTGGGAAGTTATTTAGAAGTGTATTTGAAAACATCTAAATATAGGGACTTTCTAGTTACCTTGTGACTGGTTTCCAGATTAATGGCAAAGAGAGCAATAAACATAGTTTGTGAGACATTTGTTAAAACCTGCTTTATAGCTAAATATAGTCATGTTTTAAAAAGTTCCAAGTGGGCTTGAAAAGCATTTTTACTTTACTTTGTTGCTGCTTACTTAAACAATGAGAAAACAGTTATTAAAAATTCTACCCCAAGCGTTAAAAAGAACTGCTATCATTTCATGCATATACACTTGCAGATATGCCGATGGGCACGTTTCTGTCTCCTTTCACTGGATTTAATTTACTATTCCAGGTTATAAGTATGGGCACAAAACTTGTATATTTTCAGCTTTTATTTTTTATGCTATGCATGTAAGGTGTTTTTCATAAGCTTTGGTATGTAGTATGTTTATCCCCATTCAGTTTATTTTGTAATTGAAATGGTTTTATTTTTGAGGTTATTTAGAAGTGTATTATATAACTACCAAATAGAAGGACTTTCCAGTCACTCAGTTTTAATGAGTTCTAGCTTAACAGCAATGGGAGCACTTAGGGAAACATATTGTATATATCTTCAATGCTGTGATGCGTGTTGAAACTGGCTTTTTATTGGCTTGGCCAGAAGTTAAAAACTTTGGGGAAGATGGAATTATGAAGATGCCTGAAAGACTGCAGAAAGCAGTGGGACGAAACAGTGAATATATTGTTCAATGATATTATTGGTGAAAACGAAAAATGTCTCTTTCATTGTATCTCTACCTAAAAATTGAATGAACCTTTTGGCCAAGTAAATAGTGCAGTGTTCCAAGTGTGCATCTGCGCTGCCATCTCGTGGGCCTTTTGGGAATAACAGGTTAGTGGCAGATCAGCAGGAAAAGTGGTTGAGTGTAGGAGAGTATCAATGAACGTTGATCGCAATGTTATTTAGACGTGTATTTAGAAAGTTTTAAACGTCAGGACTTAGTCATTACCTTTTGTTCCCTATTTCCATGTTAACAGCAGTGACAGAAAGAAACATACTGTATATCATTTCAGTCCTCTGAAATTTGTTAAAACTGGCCTTAGGACAGGATGGTCCCTTTGAAAAATGTCCCAAGTGTGGCCCTCTGCTGCCATGTCATGTGTCACCTGGGAGTATCACAGCTTCGTGCAGGCCAGCAGGGGAAGTCATTGGCTCTAGTGAATTATCTACTAAGGGTTCATGGAATGTTATTTGAGATGTGTCTTTCATTGCATTGAAATGAAAGGACGTTCTAGTTACCCTCTGTTCTTGACTTGTACATTAGCAGCCTTGAGGGTGACGCATGAATTTTTTATAATTTCAGTCCTGAAATTTGAAGTTTGTTGAAAACGGATGGATGGTACAATATGGTCATTTCCAAAGTGTTCTAAGTGTGCATACTGCTGCCATCTCGTGGGCATTAGTGGGAATGACACCTTAGTGCTGGTCGGCAGGAAAAGTGGTGGATTCCAGTGGAATATCAACGACTGTGGATTGCAATGTAGTTTAGAAGTGCATTTCGTAACTTTTAAATGTAAGGACCTATTAATTACCATTTATTCCCGATTTCTACATTAACAGCAACAACAGCAAGAATTATACTCTATGTAATTTTAGTTCTTTGTAATTTGTTTAATCTGCTTTATGGCTCATTATGGTCACTTAGCAAAATGTCCTAAGTGTGGCTCTCTTCCCGTCTCAAGTGCCTCTTGGGAAGAACATCTTAGTGCAGGCCAGCAGGAAAGGTTGTCAGCTGCAGTGAATGATCTATGAATGTTGATTGGAATGGCACTTGGTCATGGATGTTATTACTTTCAGGTGATCGGACTTTGTAGTTCATTTTTCCTTCTCTCCCCCATGTACAATGGCAGTGTCTTTACATCAGGTAATTAGGCACCTCTTGTGGGCCAGACCTGTATTCACGTTTCAGCCGTGTCCACGTCTTTGTGGTCCAATGTCCCGTGTGTGTCGACATCCTGTCAGCATCGATGACCCTCCCGTATACACATCCTCGTCATGCTCACGTCCCAGCCTTGCTGAAATCATGATTTTGCCTAGGTCCCCTCAGCCTTGATGTCCTGGCCCTGCTGCCATCCTGTCTGTGTTTGTGTCCCTTCCACATCACTGTCCTGTCTGTGTTGATGCAGAGGTCATGCTGCTGTGTTGCCTGCATGTCAACATCCCATCTGCCTCAATGTCCTGACTGTGCCGCTGTGCCACCCGCATGGATTTCTTGGCTGTGCCACTTTCCTACCTTTGTCGATGTCCTAGTTCCCTGGGTGTCCCAGCCATACTTCTGCAGTGTCTGAAGCGATGCCTTGACGAAGTCCACTCATGAGCTGCACTGCTGTCCTTTCTGTGTAGATGCCTTGGCTGTGTTGATGTCCTGTTGTGTCAGTGTCCTGGCTGTGCCTTTGTCCTCCTGCATGGATGCACCAACTCATTGATGTCTCAACTGTTTCAAATGTGGCCATATCCTGGCCACCTGATGTACCGGCAGCTTTGAGGTCCTGACTGCGTCATTGTCCCACCTGTGTGGCCCTGGCACACCTCCTGGTTGTGGCTTCATGGTCACCTGCCTTGGGCTCACAGGCCCCGCTCCACTCCACTGGCTGCAGGCAGAGGTGGATGGTCTGCACTCACGGGTGCTCAGTCCATGACCCCCTGTGGGCGATGCAAGGCCCTCCTGGTAGCTGGTCGCTCTCTCTCAGGCTGTGTCTGCTGCTGTTGCCACAAGATTTAACAATTTTAGCAAAATAACCTATTTTCAACTTAATGATTATGTTTATGAAATTTGGAAGAGTTTATTAATTTAGCTTGTGTCCTGTAGTTTGTGGGATGGCCTAACAAAAAGTAACATTCCATGAAGGCTGCACTTTTCATAAATTTCCTATCACCCATTTTACCTCCATAAGACCCTGTTTCCCTATACTCCCAAAGGTCCTATATGCCTGATATCACCTCATTGTCTGGTATTCATTTGTACTCATGCATGTATTAAATGTTGAATATCTTGTATTGATCTGATCATGTTATTTTTTTTATTAACCCACAGGTGTTAGAGCTGACAAGGTTTGTGGAAAATAATCCGTTTTAAATCCCTCAGTTTTGAAAAGCCGGCAGTGTGGAATGAATGCTGAGACAGTGTGAACTCCTGAGCCTGTTGCAGCTGAGAGATCATGGACGTCTGCCCTCCAAGGTCAGCATACTTTTTATTCACTCTGTGTTTTGGCCTATTGCTGCTGGGTTTGGTAAAATTTTGAAGTTTGCATTTGGAGAGACATTGGTTTTATCTTATTGAATCACAGGTTTGTTTACAGTGTAAAGATCTGGTTCAGTTCCTGCCTCTGGCCTCTGGCAACGGGGGCCTGGTGTCTGACCCCAACTCCAAAATCTGGCCATGGCATCCTGATTACAGATCTGTGTCCTGCATCCAGAGCTTGTACTTCAGAGTCAAAATGCATTCAGTTGTGTGTCTGCAGTCTTGTACCTCTTAGGATGTGGCTTTGTGTCCTGGGTTCTCATGTGAGGTCCATGTGCAGATGAAGCTTTTGGTTTTGGTGTATGGAATCTCACATTATAAGAATCCGGTGTCAATCCCTGGCATCTGGTGTTAGGCCTTTGGACCAGATCGTGTGGCTCAGGTGTGTGCACATGGCTTTGGGTTTGGGGCTTTTGTCCTGGAGTCCAGGTTTTGGTTTGGGTCTGCTCCAAGGTCCAGCTTTCAGAGTCAAAAGTCTGTGTCCAGGATCCTGAGTTTGGCTCTGGTGTCTGGTGTTTGTCAACAGGTGATCCTTGTGTGAAATTCAAGGCCAATATGAGTCCCCAAGTGTATGGAGTTGAGGCACATTAGTAAAAAATTTAGGAAAATTCCTTGGCAATTGAAATGGGAAAAGTAAGTTTGATAGCTAAATAAGGACAGTGATGTACAGCTGGTAATAAGTCTGAGGATCTTATCTTCCGTGACCAAGGAAATCTAAGAGCAAATGGTTTACACATTTCCATCCACACAGGGGAAGACATGCCTCAGTCCCAGCCCTTCTCTGGTGACTTTTCTGAAGGAGAAATTCACCAGAGAAGGACCCTGATTGCTCTGTGTGCTCACCTTGTTGCATCAGCACATCACAGGGCACCCCTGGAAAGCTGAGTGTTCTGTGCAGATGTGCCCCAGAAGCAGTGCCGCCTGTGCTGACTCTTGTTGCTGTGATTTCTCCTCTTCTATCTGAAGCCCTTTCTTTGTTTCACTGTCCTTAGATGTAATATACAAACTCTCAAAATTCCCCAGCTTTGTGTTGTGAAATTTTTACAGCAGGAAGTCAAGAATCTACACAGATGAGTCCTTGCCAGGGCAAACCTGCCTTGGGCCCGTAACTTTTCGGTGACAGAATAACCAGATTTTGTGTATTCATTGACCTGTGGATGGGCATTTGAATACTTTCTACCTTTCAGTTGTTAACAGGGCTGTTATGAGTAATCATGTATAAGTTTGTTATAACATCTATCTTCAATTTCTCAGGTATGTGTCTTGAAGTGGAGTTATTGAACACAGTAGGGTAATGTTTTCTGAGGAACTGTCAAACCATTTTATAAAAGGTCTGCAGTATTTTACATTTATGGAAGAAATGGTCAATCGTTCTAATATTTGTTTGTGATCATACACATTTCTCAACACAAAGCTCGGGAATTTTGAGAGTTTTGCTTTTGCATTACAGCCTTTGTAGTGTCTGGGAAGGGGTATTGTAGCCATTGAATATTTTCTGGGTTTTTTTTTTCCCACTTCTATGAATGTCTTCTCATTAGGAGAGACTGTTCAAGTTTTTTAACAGTGTAGATGTCTGCCTGGGTGGTACGGTTCAGTGGATTGAGCACCAGCCTGTAAACCAAAGGGGTCTCCAGTTCAATTCCCAGTCAGGACACATGCCAGGGTTGCAGGCCAGGTCCCCTGTAGGGGGCGTGTGAGAGGCAACCACAAACTAATATTTCTCGCCCTCTCTTTCTCCCTCCCTCCCCCTCTCTAAAAATAAACAAAGAAAATGTTTAAAATAATATTCGTGTCTCTTCATTGATGAGTCATAAAGTTCTCTGTGGTGGAAGGAAGAGTCTGATCGAAAGTAGAATGTTGCAACCTTTTTCTTCAATTCCATGGGTGGTCTTCTTACTCTGAGAACAGCTTCTCCTGCCACCCAGAATTTTTTAATCAAGAGGACATCACATTTACTCATTCACTTTCATCAGTTTTGCTTTGGAAGAGTATGGCTTTATATGTCAGCAGCAGCCTCATGCATCTCAGGTCTTATGTGCATCATCATTGTATTATTTAATTTGGTTGATTTAATAGAACTTGTTTCACAGAAATGTGCTTTATGGTTTTAGACATGAGATGATTACATTTCAAGGGTTTATGGGTTTAAATAGGAGGACACACTGTTCTCTGTGGTATGATTTCCAGAGTCAGGCATCTGGAGTCAGGGACAGATTTCGGACACCTGGTCTGGTCTGGTCTCTGGTTCATGGCGTGGTTCGGGGTTAGGATTAGGGGTTGGGGTTGTAGTCGATACCATGACTTGTCTTTAACCTCATTTGAAACCATCATGTTAGACTGTATCGTGACGGTTGTCCTATCAGTGTGTGATAAAAAAAAATCTCACCACAAGTGGTGAATGTATGGTTGGCCATTTTCACAGTGAAGATGCATGAACATAAGCAACATTTTCGGTCCCTTTGGCTTTGTCATTTCAAACAAGATACAAGTGCAACTGTAAAGCAAGAAAAGATCAGTGGTGTGTGTGGAGAAGATGCTGTGACTGACGGAACATGTAGGAAGTGGATTGCGAAGTTTCATGCTGGGGATTTCTCCCACAGGCAGGCAGGCGGGCAGACCAGATGCAGTGGAGAGTCCTCAACAGCAGATGTTCACTGAGGACAGACCATGTCACGGAGGTGGGAGACAAGCAACATGTTCAAAGTGTCCTAATCAGGCTTCAAAAATCATTTGCACCAGCTTGGTTATGTTAATCACTTTGCCATTTGGGCTCCACAGGAGTTAAGTGGGATCGTGGAGGACCCTTCATGAGTGGATTTCCACAAGTGGTTCTCCACTGAAACGTAAGGAGAACATTGCATTTCCATGAAGACTATGTGTGTGTGGGAGGATGAATCTTTAATAATGTGGAACGGGAGAGATTGTGGGCAAAGAAAGGAACCACCACTCGCCCCTCCAAAGGGTGATCTTCATCCAAAGGAGGTGATGGTGCCCTTGTGGTGAATTTAGGAGGGAGTCCTGCAGTAGGAGCTGGTTTCAGAAAGTCAGCAGGTTACTGGCAGCAGGTACTGCTCCCCATCATACCAGCTGATAGCTCTGGTGGAGGGAAAGAGTCCAGAGTTTGTCAGCAGAAGATGCGGAAGGTTAGGATTAGGTGAGAGAGCACATTTCTCTTTGGTGACCAGAGAAAACGGTTCCAGCCTGGCTACGCAGTCCTGATTCCGCCACAGTACTCAGAAGACCTTGCTCCTTCCCATGGCCATGCAGTTCGTCTCTCTGAATTTTTCTTTATGGAGAGACATTTCCATTCCCTGGAAGACTGCAGAAGACACCTGGAAGAGTTCTCCGCTCCAGAAGAGAAGAATGTTGTGGGACGATGGAATGGTGAAATTGCATGAAGTTGGCAGAGGGCAGTGGAAGGAAATGGTGATGACATTGTGCAGTTATGTTGTGGGGGGACAATGAAAAGCGTGCCCGTCATTGCATCTCAGGGTTAAAAGTGAAGGAACCCTTCAGCCAGGCCATTGGTAGGATATGCGTTGTATCTGACGGTCTCTGCTGCCATCTCGTGGCCATTTTGGGGATTGACATGTTGTTGCAGATCCACAGGAATGTGGAATCCAATGTTATTGAGATGTGCATTTCACCACTTTTAAAACTAAGGAAACTTTGGTAACCTTTTGTTACTGATTTCTAGATTGACTGCAATTAGTGCCAACAATAAGGTTTACATAATTTCAATTTTTTGAAGTTTGTTGAAACTTGCTTTACAGTAAAATATGATCACTGGAAAAATGTTCCAAGTGCGCCTCTCTTCTCCCATCCGGTGTTCACGTTGGGAAAACACCTTGGTGCAGATCAGAAGGAAATGTTGGGTATAGTGGATCATCCCTAAATGTTGAATCCAATTTTGCTGCTCATGTTAAGTTTATTTTTTAAAGATTTTACTTATTTATTGTTAGAGAAGAGGGGATTGGAGGGAGAAAAAGGAGAGAAACATTGATGTGTTGATGGATGTAAGAGATACATCAATCGGTTGCCTCTCACATACCCCAAACTGAGAATCTGGCCTGCAACCCAGCCATGTGCCCTGACTGCGAATCCTATCATGACTGTTCAGTTTGCAAGCTTGTGCTCGGTCTCCTGATCCACACCAGCCAGGGCTCATGTGAAGTTTTTTATATCTCTACAGGGTTTTGGGGGAGCGGGATAAACAAGTCTCCAGGTCTGATCCCTGGTCAAGCCACATGCAAGTCAAGCAATGGCTCTGACTGGTGTGGCTCAGTGGGCTGGGCGTCTGCCTGCAAACCAAAAGGTCACCAGTTCCATTCCCAGTCAGAGCACATGCCTGGGCTTGAGGCAGGAGACAGGAGGAAACTCTGGAGGTGCCCCAGGGCTAAGGTAAAGGACATCGATACCGGACAGAGACCCTGTTCTAAGACCAGTTGTTCCTGCTTTCTGGAAAAGCGCTGAGTCATGGCGAATCATAAGTGCCCCTGTGCAGAAGATGCTACATGACCTCTGCTTCGTTATAATAGCATTATAATCAATATTGTAGGACCCCCTTCTCTGGTGGTCAACCGAGGAAGATCATGGGAGACCACATGCGCAGTAGCTTTAAACTAATATAACTACTTGTGCGTGGGCAATAAAACCCCATTAAAACTAGCCAAGAAATATCACCCTGTAAGTATAGAATCCCTCCAGCCCCAGAGGTCAATCTCTGCTCCAAGTCAGCCTGCTCCCATATTTTGTGGAGTGTACTATTGCTTAATGAATATACTCTCCCTCTGTCTGCTATAAACTCTCTGTGTTCTGTTCAATTCTTTGTTTGCGATCATTCAAAACCTGGTTACCTGTGCCCACCTGTAACGGGTTGTGGGCCAGGTCGCCAGTTGGGAGCATGTGAGAGGCAAACAATAGATGTTCCAAATGAAAAATAAATCAATAAATTAAAAAAACTAAACAACACAAACAATTTCCATGTGGATCATTATGTATTAATGGACCCTGTATTCTTTTCCATCCATGTGTCTATTCCCAGGGCATTAATCCACTGTTGTACTTAATGCAGCTTCGTAATATAGTACACCTTTTAATTCTTCCTTATTTTAACAGGCTAACTTAAAGTGAGCTTGTTTTACTTTAAAAAACTTTGCTGAGCCCTGGCCAATGTGGCTCAGTTGGTTGGAGCCTTGCCCTGTTAGGTAGGACAGACAGCAAACCCAGGCAGGGAGGAGGAGGAGGTAGACACGTCTAACCCACTGGCTCAGCGCCCTGAGCCTGATCTGATAATAGTGCCAGGTGTTTGGAACATCCCAAGAAACACCATGGTAGCACGGGAAGAGGGAGAACTTGAAATTCTATGTATTGTTCCCACTGTCTGGGAAAAAAGCGTTTGAAACTGTGTTATTCCAAGGTCTGGCTGGTAGGTGGGAGGGGGTCCACAGTGCCAAAAGAAGAAGCCCACAGAACAACTTTGGTTACTTGCCTACCTCTAGTCATTGTGTGTTTTATTAGGGATTCCTTAATGTTTACAGAAAGCCTATAAATAACTGGGTGATTGCCCCAGCTTTAACTGCCTCGTGTCATGTTTCTGTTTTACAACAAGAGGAACAAATGGGGTCTGGAGGTGAGATAAGGATTCAGGCTAACAGACCCCCACACATACCTGCATTTGGGTAGTCAGGTCCCCCGTGGAAGCTGGCCCCATCTTCACCCACCTATCAACATGTAAGTTCTTCACCCGCATCCTGCCAACTACTTAAGTCCTCAGGACCAAGGACCTGAGGCTCTGGACACCCTTGCCCTTGCCTGTTGCCACTCTTACCTTGCCCTGCCCAGAATCTATGCCTTTCATGCTACCTTGGCAAGGCCCGTTCTTTTCCATGAGAACTCTGCTTGCTCACTAATAGACTGGTTGGTCTGTAATTCTTTACTGCATCGTCAAGAAGAACCAAATTTCTCCCATAAACCGAAAGGTTGTAGTTCAAGCTCTAGTCAGGGCACATGCCTAGGTTGAGGGTTCGATCCCCAGTGGGGACACGTACAAGAGGCAACCCTTCCATGTTTCTCTCTCACATACATGTTTCTCTACCTCTCTCTCTTCCTCCCTTCCCTTCTCTCTGAAATCAAGAAGCATGTCCTCAGGTAAGGATTAAAAATTTTTTTTTGCTGACATTTTAATCTAGATCATATTTTATTTATAGGTAACTATAGGAAATGGAGATCATTATATATTTTTCTATCCAAGAACATGCTGTTAGTTTCCTGTTGTTCAAGTGTCTTTTTGAATAAAAGATTTTATTTAATTTTAGAGTGAGGAAACGGGAGGTAGAAAGAGAGAGAGAGAGAGAGAGATACATAGATTAGTTGTGTCTCATACGCCCTCAGCTGGGGACTAAACCCTCAACCCAGGCATGTGCCCCAACCGGAAATTCAACTGGTGACCTTCAGATCTGTGGCATGGTGCCCAAACCACTGAGCTACCACAGTCGGTGTTGTTCAGGTGTCTTTTATTGGGTAGCTACTTATGAATTGGTTCATACTGATCTTACACATTCTTGTTAAGTTCGTTCCCAGGCATTTTACCAGTTTTGTTGCTATTGTGTGTTTTAAAAAATTATATCTTTAAATTACTCTTTTGTATATAAAGGATATTTAATTATGCATGCCATCTGTCCTACACATTACTTAATTCTATCATTTGTAATCATGTAAAAGTTGATTTTAATGAGTTTCAAGGTAAATAAACTATCATGTAATAATAATTATCACATTACTTTAGTTATATATAACATAAAAATAGTTAAAGCTTGACAGAAAACATGAAGAAATAAGATAATGTGAAGGGTTAGAAAAATTATTTTTGTTAGTTGTAAGTTTATTAATGACTAATTAAAGTAGTAACAGCATTCTTAGCATTTTCAATGAGTTGGGGCCTAGATGCATGGTGTTCTAGTACTCAGAAATCACAAGTATCTTGTAAGTGAAATTGTGCCCCATGTAGGTAATCTAAGGAACTTGTAATATGGCAAATGTCCACATTTTCAAGAGGGAAATTTTAGATGGTGAAGTCTGGGAACTGAAAGACTAAGATTATTGATTCTAGTTACATTGTAGAACAGCTGTTGAAGAGTGATGTACGGGCAATGAGAAGAAGCAGTGACCCTCAGATGTGCGCCACAGCGTATCACAGTGTGCTTCCGTCTCCTACGGTGTCAGACCTTTTTGCTTCCTGACTTTTTGTGGATGTCTTCTCAGTCTAGGACCCTCGTTAATCTTTGCAAGATGGCGAGCTTTTGTTGTTGTTGTTGTTGTTGTTGTTGTTGTTCTTTAGGTCTCAGTGTGTATGCTGTCTGTGCAAAGAGAGAGTCACTGTTTCAGATCTAGGCAGCAAAGTGACGTGCGTTTTCCACTCTGGTGGACTCTTCATTGAGTTCCAGGCAGAGCAGGGCTTCTCATTGTCAGCACTGCTAAACAGGACAGGTAGCAAACCAAGGTGGGGTGGGGGAGGGGGACACATCCCATCCAGTAATTCAGCAGTTCTGAGCCAAGTCAGGTAAGGTTTTCAGAGGTCACAAAAGAGACCACTATGAGCTCACCAGCAGCTGGAGGGGACCCTTTGACGTTCTGTGTACTGTTTTCTCCATCTGGGAAAGGAAGCCTTTGAGACTGTATGTTAATCCCAAGGTCCACAGAAGGGCTGGGAGAGGAAGCCTGGAGGCTTGCTGCAAGCATGAAAACCCTGAAACCCCAGCAGGCGGGGCACTCAGACTAGCTGGGTGCAAGCATGCAGGTTCCTGTCAAGTGCATTTCACAAATAGCCCTGATACTTCACTTTCACTGTGCTTGCTGTCCCTTGCCTGAATCCATTCTTTCAAGCAGGACAAGAACCGAGGAGGGGAAGCCTCCTAAATCCCCTAACTTGGGTCTTCCTGGAAACAGTACTGCTGAAATTTTGGGCCACAAAATACTTTCTCCTGTGGAATTTTTCTGCATTGTAGGTGCTTATTAGCATCCTTTACCTCTATTTTGCTGGCCAGTAACGCCCTCCCTCACCTCAGCTCATGACAATCCCCCTGGGGGCAAAACCACTTGTGCTTGAGAATCAATGACCTTGATCGTTTTGGAACCTAAATGATCTAGCTTTGGTGTGCAGTATTTTTATTATCACTCAGTTTAAGTTATTTCTATCTCCAATTGTGATTTGTTTTGGGGGGTTATTTAGAAGTGTACGTTATAACATCTAAATAAAAGGACTTTCTAGTTACCCTCTGTTTCTGATTTTTAGATTATTAGCAATGAGAG
>PVKU01015673.1:0-17364 GCA_004027475.1 Anoura caudifer | reverse complement strand
TTGTTCAAGTAAGTTTTCCACTTGTTGCTCTTCCTCTTCCCCTTCTGGTACCCCTATAATTTGGATGTTGGGACGTTTAAAGATGTCCTGGAGTTTCCTAAGCCTCTCCTCATTTTTTTGACTTCTTTTTTCTTCCTTCTTTTCTGTTTGGTTATTTATTTCTTCCTTCTGGTCCACTCCATTGATTTCAGTCCCAGTTTTCCTCCCATCTCTATTGGTTCCCTGCACATTTTCCTTCATTTCACTTATTGTAGCCTTCATTTGTTCATCTAATTTGTGACCAAAATCAACCAATTCTGTGAGCATCCTGATCACCAGTGCTTTGAACTGTGCATCTGATAGGTTGGCTATCTCTTGGTCGCTGAGATGAATTGGCTCCAGGGCTTTGATTTGTTCTCCCATTTGAGCCATTTTTGGGGTTGGTTTTTTTTGGAGGGGGTCTGGTTGCAGCTGTTACATAGTGAGGGGTGGAGCCTTAGGTGTTCCCTAGGGTGGGGCAGCCCAATTGCTGGGTTGTGATGCTGTATGTGGGGGTGGGGTCCAAGAGGGAACAATGGTGCTTGCTCCATTCTCTTTTGGATTGCAGTCCCTTCTGCTGTTTCCCCTTCACCTGGATTAACTGCACGTGAATGTGGGACCACCTGGTCAGCCAGCTGCCTTGCGCGGCCTCAGTGGTCTGCCCATTGCCACCCCATGCCCAGGGTCCACTAGCCACTGCTTGTGCACCTGGGGTCTGCCAGCCACTGCTGCCTGTGTGCCCAGCTCTGCCAACCTCCACTTTTTCCTGCCGCGACTCTGCCCCTCTTACCGTTCTGGATGAATGGTTGTTGGACTTCCGTACAGTTCAATTTTCTATCAGTTCTGGTTGTTTTCTTGTTTGTAAATCTTTGTTGTCCTTAAGCAAGGAGGCACAGTGTGTCCACCTACGCCTCCATCTTGACCAGAAGTCTAGACTGCTTATTTAGAATTATACAGTCTGCATGTTGGCAGGCATCTCAGAGGCCATCTGTCCTAGTTTGCATAGTGCACAAACCACAGGAAAACATTATTGAATGATAGTTATTCAAATTTAAACATTCCCACAAAACGGGGATTTCTTTTTCCCCAAATTAAGCTGGCATTTAGCCTCTCTACTAAATCGACCTTGTTGGGCTTTGGCCTTCAGAACCACACAAATAGCATCTGACAATATAACCTTCCCTTTACCTAAATGCTGTGGAAATACAGACTTGACTACTATACACAACTTACCTGAATTAACACGAGAGGTTAAACTGCTTCTTAGGCAACGTGATTCCAGCCCTCCTTACAATCCTGGTGTTTGCTTTCAATTTGATTAAAAAATTTAAATCTGCTTCAACAAACGAACTTTGCTGGTCAAGTTGATTTATATGGTGGGCAGAATTTGTCTTTCAAATGTCTTTTGCCAAAAGCCAACCTGATTTTCACCAGGGCAGTTACTTTGCTGTCAGTTCCTGCAGGCATCCTCTTGGTATAGAGAAAGAAATGGCCAGTGGCTCCCACCCCGGAGAGGGTGCCAGTGTGGGCTGCACCCCTGCTCTCAGGAGCAGCATCCTCGGTACGTGCACAGCTTCGAAGGACACTGTGTGCCTGGGGCCAGTCATTACTTCACCAGCCGGTATTACCTCCTTAGTGTGGAAACCCTTCTATGGTGTCCTTATAAAATAGACAAGAAAACAAGAAAAAACAACAGCATATAATTGTTGGCATTTCCTCCATCGGCTTGGTTGTTTCAACCAGAACACGTGAGGGATCCTTGGAAGCTCTCCTCTCGCGCCTTCCCCACCAAGGTAGTCATGTAACTCCATGGGTGGAACTCCATGGCCGTTCCTTCCAAACACTTCTCAGATCAGTTCACCATCATCTCCATTCTAACTTAAAAGAGTGTCATTTGTTTACAGTGGGCTGTAAAACAGTTGTTGAACAACCCAGTCTATCAAATGAATACTGGTTCGAGTTCAGTGAATTGGTCAGGTAGAAACGCTATCTTGAAAATACATACTCACATCACAACGCTGCGTTTAACAGCCTCCTTATACAACGACAGTAATACGATAAGGCGATCACGCATCCTATTAATTATTTCATGATTTTGAATTGTGCATCAGCCATGTTTTCCCCGGCTCATAACAGGGGCCTGGACCTCAAAGAGAGCTGTCAGCACTGTCGGCAACGGGGCACGGCCTCCTTTACCACAGTCGTGCGCTGAATGTGCTCAAGTGCTTTTAAATTAACTGTGATGTTAGAGGTAGGTTTTGGTATAAAATTCCTAATAGATGTAAAACTTGCCATTTATTCCTGGTTTTCTGAGATTTTTTAACCAAACACATATTATTGTTAAATTCTACCAATGTTGCACATTTACGTTGACATATATGTAAAATGTTTCTTTTAGGCCATTATTCTGATGCATTGTTACACTCACTACTATTAACTCATCTTTGCAACACTGGACGAAGACTTACTAGATAATAGGTTTCCAAAATGTTTGCTTATATTTAATGAATGCTTCATTTATGGTTTTAAGTCAATGTTATGTGTTCATAATTCTTCTGAACTGGTACTTCTCTAGAAATACAATCCTAATAATCAATTGATAATACCACAGAAGATGACAGTCCCTTTCTGGTGACAATTATAAAACTGTAAAAAAAAAGCAGAAGAGCAGACGGACAGACACACAGAGAGAGGCCCCTTCCAATGGGGGAGACTCAGGCGACCAGAGAACTGGCAGTGTTGAGAAGGGACTTATTCCCGCAGGAAATTGCGCTTCACAAAAAGGATGATGAGAGGAGATCTGGTGCAAGGAAGAGGAAATCTTTGCAGCTGTGTGTTCATAGAGATGGGCTGTTTCTCAGGCAACAAGCAGTTAGGCAGTGTGGCAGCTCAGTGGTCCCATCAGGACTCATTTGAGGGAGGGTCCTGACAGGTAAGAGAAACCCGGATGATTAGACAAAGGGGCTGCAATGAAGATGCACATACTATTTTGAGTAGGACTGTGGGCATACAGAAGGAGTGGAGATACACACAGAGGTTAGCTGCAGCGGGTGGGGGAAATGATGTTCCGCTTTGATCTGGAAGAACGAGAGAAGGAAACACATCTTCAGAGTGGGAGGCTGGGCCCCGTGGCCGGCTGCCTTCCTGCTCCACTGTCTTCAGTATGAGCTCTCATTCTAGACCTTTTTGCCCTACGACTGTATAAACACACTTGCGCCTGCAGGCGCCATGCTTGAGTTATGAGCAGAAAGAAGAGCCTGAGGCAAGGAGCAAAAAGATGTCTTCTCGCAACACTTTGTCTTTTTAACTGAGAAGGTACACCTTCTTGGGGACGTTGTACATTCTGTCAGCCAGAGCTGGACCACCTCTAAGTTTTGAGCGATGCTGGGAAACTGTTTCATCCAGTCACATTACTTGCCCCCCAAATCAGGGCTCCACAAATTAAGGAGTAGATCAGGGGATGGATCGTGGGTAGGCACCGAGTGGGATGAGCCAGATTTGGGTAGGATTCACTTGGTAGCGAGTGGGGAGGTGTCGGGCAGGGGTGAAATGTGCTCAAAGCTGGAAGTTCAGGGACAGAATGCTCAGTCCCGACTGGAATTAACTCAGTACCTACGGAGTCACCAAGGGGAGCCTGCAGAGGAAGGTGGGGGTCACGTGTGTAGTGGCTTTTAATTTCTGGGAATGGAGGTGAAGCAGTAGAGATACTGACAGGATGCCATACACAATGTTGTCTGTGGCATAGGAAATGGGGCTCCCACTGTTTGTGGGTGCAACACTTCTGCGAGAGATAGTACAGATATTTGTGAAAAGTTTCAAGCCATTTTGCAAAATCTGTATGAGAGACTTCATGAAGTGCTATGTAATTGTAAAAATGGAAACAACAGCAGTGTCCAATAAGAGGATGCTTGTGTGAAAAATTATGGTGTATTCCATGTTTTATAACTGAACACTATTCAAGTATTAATGAAACACACACTGAAGTACACACCGCAAGAGGAAAGTATTGGTAGTATACTATAGAATAAAAACACAGATTATAAAATATTATACATAGTAGGGGCCTACTGTATACCTCTTTTGTATGCATCAGTGCAGGTAAAACCACTGCAGACATTTTAATGCAAAAATTTCCTAAAATAATTTTTAGTGTAAAATGTACACATGGAAGTGTGTGACATCTGTGGTGTTTTCAACATTTAAAAAAAATATTTGCTTATCTGTCTTTTCCATAAAATAAGACAAGGGCTAATCAAGATTTTTAATCCAGGAAAAAATTACAGCAACAAAGAAATGTTTAATTCCAGGTCCTTGGAGGCCCCAGCACTGGCGTTCCGGGTCTGAGGGTCATGTTCTTTTGCCTTTCTTCTTTCCTTTGGTCCCCACGCTATCGTCTTCTCCTGGCCTCTGAGTGAGGAGAAAATACAATTTCACTATGATGTTGTGCCCATGGACTATGAATTCCTGTGGTTCATTCACATCTAAGATATCCTAGAACTTCAAATTAAGAAAGGAACTTACAGTGTGGTCTGAGGTGGTGATACTCTTGGTGTCCCTGTCCCTCGGGGGAGCCCTTCCTCGAGGCAGCTCACACTGTGAGTGTAGGAAATGGAGGAGGAGCAAAGCATCCCTCACTAGGGAGATTGCAAAGACATCGAACATGGCCAGGTCTCCGAGAACTTCAAATACAGAGCTGGCAGTTGGAGGCTGTGGAAAATGAGGTTTTGAAATGATGAGGAACACTAAGTAAAGAAGAGAAACATGAGAAAATATATGGTACTCGCCAGAAAGTCCAAACAGAGCTTTTGTCAGTGAAATAGGCTTTGCTGTCAGAAAGGCTTTGATTGGATTAAATTGTGGGTCACAGCAATGAAAAGACCAGTAGAAGGTAGATCTGAGCTCAGCAGGAGAGGCAGAAAGAGAAGTGGCTGAGAGAGAGGGTGGGAGATAAAGAGCATTGGGTGACAGGTAAACGTGTCCATCGCGCAAAGATTTTAACTAAAGTGTAGTATGGCTTTGGGTGGAGAAACCTGGACTTACTCACACGGTGCTGCAGTTGGGCCCCTCTCCCCTGGTGTGCACTTTGGGCCCCTCTCCCCTGGCTATGGAATCAAGACATCGTAGGAATGGTTTCTCTGCTGTTAGTGGTTATTGCCGAACTGTTTCACACGAGATCAGTTGATTCTAAGTCAGCAGTGTGTAGTGTTTCTGGTACTCTTCTTTCAAATTGTCGACAATCCAATGTTTGTGACATGGCATCTCCTCATTGTTTTAATTGGCATTTCCCAGATTATTTCTGAAGCTGAGCGATTTCTCCTATAGTTATTAGAAGTTAAGATTTCCTGTTCTATTAATCACCTCTTAATAGCGTTTGCACTTATTTCTACTGATTGGCTTTTGTTTTGTTAATGATTTAAATGTGTTTTTTATAGGTTCTGGATACAAATCCTTAATCAGTGTTTTAAGGGTTGCACTGAAAATATAATTTATCATGATTGAATGTTATTGTTTAGAAAATTTTAATTTAGTAGATTTACCACTGTTTTGATGATTGTTGTTTTCTTACCTTGAAATAATAAAGGTATTATCTTTATAAACATATAAAGGTGTTTGGAGTGCTACTCAAGGAGAGATAAATGATTGATAGATAAATGGGTAGATGCATGCACATGAAAAGATTCACGTACTTGTACATATCATTTTTATTTACAAGCCTGAAGTAAATAAGTAAATATACTTGGATGGTGATAAAACTTTGTTATGAAATAAACTTGCTGAATCTCTATGCCTTTCTGTATGTTTTATGGATCAACTGCGCTGTTTACTTCACTTCTTTGTTCTGTTTGTGGTGGCATAGAGTACAGAGTGCACTGGAAGTGAGAACAGAACTAGGAAGACCAGGTAGGAGGTTCTTGCTTTGGTCCACTCAGGCAGCCTTGACCTGGAGGGGTGACAATGGGATGGGGAGCAATGGACAGACCCAGGATGCAGTGAGGACCTTCAGCAAGCAGAACCTGTCAGTGCTTGGCTAGAGACTTACCATCCCTACGACTTATCACCACTCATTTCTCTGAACCTTATGCCACCTCCCCCAAGTGGGTCAACAGTGTGCTGGTCATGTCACTGCGGACACACAATGTGGGGAGCCAGTCTCTGCCAATGCAGCTTCTCCAGGGAAGAACCCGTCCATGCTCACTGCATGGAGTTATGTGGGAGTGACAGTTCTGAGAGCAACATCTGAGGGCGAGGTTAAGAGACGTTGGCATCATTAAATTGACTTTTATTTAATATTTTGAAGTTAACATTCTGTCTTCCACTGTGACTACTATCTCCGTGTCTGAAACTTCTCCACTGAAATTATTCATTCACCCGTTGCACTAAATGATATTGGTGTAACCGAACAAAATGGAGGTTTGGCCACCTGCTGCAACAAAAGCCAAGTTCATGAGGCAGGTGTGGTGCAAAAGGAAAGAGGTTTTATTCAGGTGCCATGCAACCTGGGAGAATACTGGACTCCCATCTCAAAGACCATCTCATCTCCTGCTCAAGCCTGAGGTTACTGTAAGGATAGGGAGGGGAGGACTTTTTTTCTTATCCCATTATCTTTCTAGCTCTTGATGCACTTGGGCCCTATCCATTCGTATTTCTAGTTTTTGTTGTGCTCAGGCCTTGTCCATTCATATTTCTAGCTTTCCACCCACGCAGTGTAAGAACCTCACTCTGCTGCCATCTTGGCCAAGGGGGAGCTTCCTGGTGCTCCTATGGACTATCTGCATAACTCCCCCCCCCCCCCCCCCGCTCAAACTCTGGACCCTTGTAATCTTAAAAGGGGAAATGTATGAAGGTCTCATCTTCTGGAGTTACTCCCTGCTGTCAAAGGACATAGTTTTACCTATCTCCGGGTCTGGAGATTCTTACTATGTAAGAGAGGAAGGAAGGGGGTTCAGATACAGAGGCAAGCCCTCATGTGAGGGAGAAGGATCGCTGTCTTCAGAGGGCAGCATTTGTGGTGTCTAGAGGATGGCCCTGCTGAATAGGTGAAGCTGGTAGTGGTATTGAAGATGGGCTTCTAAGGTGAGACCTACTGTGCAGACAAACAAACAAGTGTTTAGTGGGGGGTATGCCTAGTAGTGCAGGGGATGGAAGCAAATCAGAAATCTGGAGAGACTAAAGGATCCCCATGATCTAACCCTGAGTGAGGCTTTGGGTGGTCCACCTGACAGCAGAATAAAGTTGCTGAGAATCCACTGTCTGGAAAATGCAGAATAAATTAAAAAGTAACATTGTCACTTAGCTTTGGGAGGTGCTGTCCCTTTCTGAAAGAGGAATTTCAAAGCTCCTTCAGGGGTGCAGGTGCAGATTTCCCTTGCAGTATCAGCAGCAGTGGCAAGATCCAAGCCTTCCTCAGGCGGCACCTACTTTATCCACATGTGCTGGGTCTAAGGCTTGATTCCTGTGAGCTTTAGGAAGAGAGCATTGTCAGCAGGATGTCACAGGGACCGGTCCATTGTTTGGCTAACTGCTGTTTAGGACCTTGAGTCTTCCAGGTCTTTACTAAGACTTGGTCTCCTGGCTAGAACAGATGTAAGGGCTCATCAGACAGGTAGATGAACAAACTTGTGCAAAATTGTCAGTATTTGCCCTAGATGTTGTACATATTATTTGCTTTTTGATTCATGCTCTAAATATAAAGAGGGTATCCCTAAAACAGAAATTTGAAAGGGTCTTCTATAAACTATTTCAAAGGCGCTTAATTTAAGGTCACTTCAAGGTGCTGTCCTAATCCAGAGCTAGGCAATAGTGCGTTCTGGGTCCCATTTCAGATGTGCTCCTAGCATATCTTCGACAGGGCCTTCCTTTATTGAGTGGTTAATTTCCTAAGTCTTCCCAGTGGATTGAGGTCTCCAAGATGCATGTAGTCTCCACTGATTCTGTAGTGCCCCTCCCATCTTTCGGGAGATTTCTGAAATGAGTGACAGTCCATTTTTGCTTTGAATGCTGTAAGGAAGTCCAAACCTAGGGGTTATTTCTTTGAGTAGAAGTTTGCTACCTCAGTTGCCTTCTCAGTTCTGGTCAGATATGCTTCTACCTATCCCCCCGCCCAAAAAAAAAATGTGTCTACAAAAACTAATAAAAATGTAACATTTCCTCTGGTTTTAGGCATCTGTGTATAGTCATCTTGCTAGTCCTTAAATGGGTATATCTCTTTATATTGCACTCCCCTTCCTATTGCCGCACATTCTGTTTTAGGATTGTTTTGGGTGTGTACCTGATAGGCTTGGATAATCTGAATGGTCCTTTGTAAATGAGGGCCCTTTCGATGTGGCTGAATGAGGTTGGTCCACTTAGGCATCCCTTCCATACTGGGCCCCCCGTGTAGGTGTTTGAGGGTGGGATACACTAGAGCCTTGGGGAGTAAGATCATACATGGGTGTTGATCTTCCACATAAAATTAGGATCAGTGTTAGAGAACCCCATTCATGGGCCATTCGTCATCTCATTCTGCATAATGGGGTTTAAACTCTGACAACTCCAGGTGGGAAATCAAAGCCCCGAGGCATGGTGGTCCTTGGGCAGCTTGTCTTGCTGCTTTATCAGCAGCTTGGTTTCCCTGGCTTATTTGGAAATTGTCCTTATGTCCTGGACAGTGCATTATGGCAAGATGGTTTGGAAGATTCATTGCCTCTAGCAATGGTAAAATCTCTTTTTCATGTTTGATGTCCTCATTCCCCAAAGTTAAGAGCCCTCTTTCTTTCCATATTGCCCCATGGGCATGGACTACCCCAAAGGCGTACTTAGAGTCAGTATAGATGTTGACATTCTTCCCCCAGGACAATTCTAAGGCTCTGGTGAGGGCTGTAAGCTCAGCCTTTTGCGCTGAGGTTCCTGTGGCAAAGGGCTGCGTTTCTGTTACATTGTCTCTGGTGACTGCCACACACCCAGCTCATCACTTACCACCCTCCATGAAGCTGCTCCCATCTGTACATGACACCCAGTCAGGTTCTGTCCGTGGTTAGGCTGACAGACACAGTCTACTGGAATAAACTTGCCCAATGATTTCCAAGCAATCATGCTAGAGGTCTGGGCCTCCCTCTGAGTCCAAGAGTAGTGTGGCCGGGTTTAAGGTAGTGGTGATTTGTAAGGTAACATTTAGGTTGTCCAATGAAATAGCCTGATATTTTCCTGTGCTCCCTGCCATCAGCCAGTACCCTTCCCGCTACTATTTTTTCAGTCAGGATTTCCATCCTCGCTATTTTTCCTTTTGAGTATCCGGCAGCCCTCTCTCCAAGGGCCTCCTCTTTGCATAGGAGCACTGATTGGTGCCTCATGGGTCTTTCCTCCTTCCCTTCAGGTCCCGCCTCTCCTTTTGGTTTACCTGCACTGTTTCTAGGAAAACAGCGTCCTGCTTCAATTGCCTTGCTTCCTGGGCATGGTAAACTTCAAAGGCTGTGTCCACCGCTGAGGAGATTCATTCTCAACACCCTGTCTAAACGTTGGAGCTTCCTTCTGATATTTGGGGCACTTTGCCTAATAAAAGTCATGTCTACCATCTAGACATTTTCTGGTGCTTGGGTCAGCATCAGTGCGCTTTTGATAGGTCTGATAGATACTTTCTAAAGATTTAGAATGCTCTTTGTTTGGTTCCTGTTTAATGGCCTGTATCATATGCAGGGTCTTTGACTTAGGCATCCCCTTCCTAAGCTTCCAATAAGCACCTTTTTCAACGTTCCAGGAAGGCTATATCCCCACTCTTCGGGCTCCAGTTGGCTTCTGTCAAGGGAGTCGAGCTGGCTGTGTCGGGGGTCCTATTGGGATCCTCTTGATGGAGGTGATGAGCCTCTTTGTCAGCCTCATTTGTAACAAGCTGCCTTTCATCCGCTCTTAGCAGGATGTTAAGGAGAGCCAGTACTTTAGCATTATGATTCCAAAATTACTTTATGTATCATTTGGGATAGAGCAAGCAACACACATTCACTTTATAAGAAATTAACATTTTCACTGCTGGAGAAAATGGATGCAGATATAAAATTTTAAAGGTAAAAAGGTTGCATTGTTAACTTATTTGCTATTTAACAATTATTTAATGTTAACATCGGTATTAACTCATGACTAAATTGTGTGTGTATGTGTGTTTGTATCTGGATAGCTCTCTTGGTCTATTCACTAAAAGGGCTAAGAGCAACAATATCTCAGTAACATAAGCACACCTAAAGGCAGATAAGAGATCTTGGTTTCTATAAACTAAAGGAAATCAGGTGCCTTGATGAAAGGGCTGATTCCAGGTGTGGGGAATAGAAAGCACAGGTGAGGCTAGGACAGTCCGCTGTTCCACACAGCCGGAAAGCTCAGAGATAAAAAGATCTGTGTGTAAAGATCATAGCAGTCCTCCAAGGGGATTCACGCTGTCTCAGATTTGGGATAATTAGAACATTATGTACCCATAATGATACTCGAAAGAGTAAGAGAGAAGGGAGAAACTAAGGAAAATCTCTTTTCTACAAAAGAATATCAGGAAACAGGAGAGGGATAAAATCAGAAAATCATCATTTTGTAGACCTCCATGGAAAAATTAATTCAGGCAAAAATAATGAATGAAAGCTCACATCCTCGGCTGAAAGGCTGTTGAGAACTGGGAATCGCTAGCATCCCACCGATGACTCAGTAAGGACACAGGGAGAACGGCACTTTTGCAGGGGAGAGGTCTGGTAGCAGGCACCTCAGTCATGTGACAACTGATTTTTCTGTCTTTGATGTGATATAATGTAAAGAATGTATATCACTTATGGAATATTTCTATCAAAAGTACATGACCTGAATTACCACGAGGCAAAAAACAGACTAATTACACCTAGAAGCAGGACATCCTGCCAGTCACCTGGCCTGGACTCTTCATAAAGAGTTGATGTCAATGAAACAAACACAAATCAAAGAGGGGGGCTGCTGTTCTAGATTGAAAAAACTAAAGAGACAAAACAGTGAGTGGAAGAACGCTTAACTAAGCCTCAGCTAAAATAAAAGACTGTAAAAGCCATTTGGGACAAAGACCGTGAAAGCCATTTGGGACAGTGGGGAATATGAAATGGACTGTGTGAGATGACATCATGGAATTATGAATTTCTAAGGTATGAAAAAGGATGTCTGTTCAGGAACATGATACTATACATATACGGAGCAGTTAGTCGTCAAGTGTCAAGATGTCTGCCACATATTTTCAAAAGGTTCGGGGAAAAAAACCATCTGTGTACCTTTGAAATGAAAATGAGAGTCCAATCTCTATCACAAGATTACAATGCAGAGTAAAGGGAACGATGGACGTGAAGGGCTTCGCACCCTGGCTGGCCAGGCAAACCCTCCTGAACAAATGCCACTCACTGAGCACCTCCTGGAGGCAGGCCTTAGGAGCCAAAAGGCAGCAGCGCCTAGCTGGCCTTGTACCCCAGTCCTAGAACGAGGGTTCACCATGCAGGAAAGGACAGAGTAACTGAAAGATATTGACCCCCTGTAAGAGCAGCCCCTCTCTCCCTCAGCCGGAGAAAATTTGGGATGGATCGAAGGTCACAGTCACTGGTTGAATCCTAGACTCAAAAAAGGATTCTAACTAGAAATCTCATTATAACCAAAGTAAAGGAATACTGTCATGTGGTATTTCAATGATACTAGCAAACATTTTATTTTTCACTCAGATGCTCCTTAATTTTTGTTTACAGGGTCATTTTACTCAGGCATTTTATTTTTTATTTTTTTAAGGATTCTATTTATTTATCTTTAGAGGGGAAGGGAAGGAGAGGGGGAGAGAAATATCAACATGCTGGGAACTGGCCTGCAACCCAGGCATGTGCCCCGACCGGGAATCGAACTGCGATCCTTTGGTTTGCAGGCCCACCTTCAATCCACTGAGCTACACCAGCCAGGGCTACTCAGACATTTTTAAAATGAAATATTCACCTTATTGTGACTGGCCCACTGGTCCCAGGCTGGTGATCGATCCCTCAGATGTGCTGGGAGCCACAGCTGCCTCCTCTCCTGGGCAGTCAGGTTCTGCACAGGCTGCGGTGAAGCCCTCTGGGGAAGACTGAGCCCAGCCGGTCCGTGTGCCCTGTACATGCGAAGCATCTTGAAACCAAGGACTGTAAAGACACTATAAGAGTGCAGGACAATAAAAGGCAGGTGGGCTCACAGATCAGTCCTGGTTTCCTGAGACCCCTGCTGGACAATCCAGTCAACTCAGATGGTAGCAGGCACCAGAGAGAGAGAAGAGGGGAGGCAAAACCTGGGTGATATAAAGGGTCCCTTTACCCAAACAAACCCAAATTTCCACAAAGGATGTTATTTAAAAAAAAAAAAAAAAGGGCACTGAACAACTTATGGGACACTAACCCATATCTACAAAACTGGAATAGATTTTTAAATATGTTTTATCAAACAACTATTCAGCACAAAAGTTTTAAGCATGTTAACCTGCAATGCAAATAAATTCAAGAAGATAATTTACGCTAATTTTGAGAGCATTAAGTTTGGAATTCTTTAATAATCATGTACAAGCTTCTTGACAGTCTAGCTCCACCCTCTTTTGAGTTTCCTCTCTGACCATCCTCCGACAAGTGTTCTTCGGCACACTGGGCAGTCAGCGAACTGCCTTCCGCTGGTCCGTGATGAGATATATAAAGAAATAGAAATTTAGCAATTAGAGGCATTTATATTGATAGGGGACTCAAGAGTTGGCAAATTTTAGTTTAAGGTAAATAGTTATAAGCCTAGTAAGTAACACATATATTAAAGCTACTGTTTCAGAAATTACAGATGAGGCCCACCCTGGCTCCTGGGAGAGACAGCCAACCTCCTGGGGCACTGCTAAAGCCTGGGGGACAAGTGGAGGCATCCGGGCCACTGTGTTCCAGGGACAGACAGAAGACCACCCACCCCGGGAACAGCTAACTGCCCAGGGTGAGAATGCCGCAGTCTCTTTCACATAATTTTCCCTGAATTTCAAAACCCTCACCGCACCTTGTTTATTACCTGTTATAAAAACGTTGGCCTGTAAAGAAAACGTAAGATGTCAGTAAGATGATGGTGCGAACACCATCTTCTCAGATTGCCGGCCATCCCATAAAGATTCAATCCCTGTCTCTGCTTACTGGGTTTGTATTTGGTACGTGACAGGCAGCCCGAATGCCAGCATCTTTTCTGGTTTCGATATCACATGATCATTTTTCTAGTAATTCACTGCTATTGGATTTTATAAAAAGTGTTGGTCCCAGCATTAGAAAATTGAATGAAACAAAACAAACACATCCCTTCACCACAGGTGTTAAGAGTTTTGAAAGCAAAACGCTAAGTGCACACTCTGCCCCCAGCCGAGACCCCAGCCTCACCCCCGCTGAGTCTGCTGCTGCTCTAAACATGCTGTTCCCTTGGCCAGGGCATCTCTTCCACAACACATCCCCTACGACAGCGATTTTTAAAATGTGCAATATTCTACTATTTGGTCAGGGGCACTGACCTCTCTTCCCTTAGATTGTCAAATTAAAAAATGACAGCCATCCAGTGTGAATGAACCAAATTATACCTATTTTTTGTCAGATTGGCAAAAAATACATTTTTTGGTATGCCACAGAATTTTAGTAATTAGTTTTTGTGTGCTGTGAAGATGAAAAAGGTTGAAAATCGCTGTCCTATTATATTAAACTTGGACTTGTCTCAACCAGCTTTCTAACTGCAGTTCTGGATTGCAAAATTCCACTCATTTATTCAATCACAAACTGTCTACAAAGGCTTACTCTAACTTTTGTATAAATTTATATATCCCTCTCATATGGCTACGTACATTTGGCAGTCAAATGTCATTTCAGATGATAATCTGCTGGATCATTTGGATGCCAAACCTTAGTTTTTTATGTTGAAGGTTAGCATCAAAGTACAGGGACTAAATGACTTCACACCTTCTGGAAACGTTCTACCAATCACTGCTAGGGTTAGCAACATTTGTGTGGGGTACATTTCTCTTACCTCAGACAGCAACCTCTAACTCAGACCCGCCATGCAGATGGGGAAGGTTTGCCCCAACCTGGGGGGACACAAGTACTTGCCACCAGAGATAGAAAACTCAGGGAAACTCACCACACAACAGACCAAAAGAACAGAGCCAACAGCAGGGAGTCCTGCTGAGAAGGCTTTAGGACAGACGGGGGTCAGGGAGGGGAAAGGGCTGTGTTCAGCCACTCAGCACACACTGATGGTTAGGGCCCAAGGCCATCAGCATTTCAATAAAAGACTGTTAAGTGCTCTAAGTTTTGGTTATTTACATGGTTTTGTTTTTAAGTGAGACAACATTAGGCCCATATCCAAACCAAAGCCCGTTGTATTTATTCTCTCCCAAGCCAAAGAAAAAAACCTGCTGCGTCCCACACAACTTGAATCCCCATATTCTCAAATAAAAATAGTTCCAAAGATATGCAATTCCACTGCACACACAGATAAGCCCAGAAATGGGCGCATCCTCCCTGCAGGAGCTGAACTGCCTGGACCACAGGCGGTGGAAGGACACCACAGCCTCCTGTTCTTTGTAGCAATTCTTGGTGCTAACTTGAGGGAACATGTTCAAATAATACAGCCTCTCGGCTCCACCAACTACATTTATAATTACAGCCTCCCTGCCCTTAGTGACCACCCCACTCCTCCCACCTCCTCTGGGGTGGGAGGCAAAGTGTGGGAGGAGAGAAACATGCACGCACATAATGCACACACATGCAATACACATGTAGATATTTGCAAAGGCAGGCTCTCATGGGGACTAGGAAAGAAAAGCAGGATGTGACCCTCTGAAGTTTACTCAAGAGGGTAAACTCTGGGAAAACTGCTTTCACTTTTACCTTTTGTAGGGAATTCTCAACTCCTAATTCCCACAATTTTTTAAACAAATGTAACAATAGTTACCACTGATGTAACATAGTATGCTGAGCACCGTGAAGATGCTTTTTCATTTTCTCCTTGCAAAAATCTTACAAAGTAGATACAATTAACTACCCCATTTCACAGGTGAAGAAACTGGACTGGAGTCTGAGTAGAACTGCCCCTTCCAAGCAGAAGCAGGACTCCTGGGTCAGTATTCAACACTCGGGCTTTTCTCTTTTGCCAAAGCCCACCGATCCCCACCATGTAGATGGGATACACGTTGTTCTGGCTGACAGCTTGTTTCAGAAATGGATCAGACCCCTGGGGAATGGACTGGTGTATCCATAATGAACAGCATTTTGTTTTCCCCTCTCCTACCCCAGGACACTTAACTGAGACAAAGGGCCACAATGAACATCCCTTTTTCAATGAATTTTACAATGTGCAGCTCTATTCTGAGACCTTAGCCCCCATTCTGACCATAGGGTGACCATGTCACAGGGTGAGAATCATGTAGCATGTGGCTGACAGATTTTACCAGTGGTTCTTTTTAGAAAAATAAGAAACAAAACCTACCAAGGATTGCCACGTTATTTGGGGGATCTCCCATCATTCTGTTTTGCGAAGTGCCCAGTAGTGCAGTGTTCCTGATGTGACCTCACAGCTCACAACGCCGACCTGGCTTGGGGGCATGTGTCCTGATCTGCGTTTTCCATGTCAGGTCCATTGCAAAGTGTAGGCCCCACACATTGGGAAAAGTAAAATAAAACAGAACAAAAACAGGAAATTACGGGTTTTAGTTGAATATTGGTTTAAGTATTTTTTCTTAAGTATACAGTGCGCTGTTTGAAGTGTATTGTTGAGGGTTCCTTTATACAGGTTGATTACTTTTTTAGAGGAAAGAACAAACTTGCTTTTTGAGTTTTTTAAAGAAATGTAAAATAATGAAGGATGTATTACTGATGCAAAATAAACTTATTGTTTAGTCTCACTGGCATCTGATTTTTCCATCTAGACAAGTTATGTTTTTAAGGTATCCATGAACAATGTCACAGTGTAGAAAACTCCGCATCCATGTGTTCCCATGTGCACTGTGTGTTGATTTGTGGATACCATGTTTACAAAAAGAAAAGAAAAAAGTACCATAAAATATCTGTCTTCTTGTCATGACCAGTGTGCCTCAGTTGGTAGAGAATCATCCCAAAGGCAAAAGGTTGCTGGTTAGATTCCTGGTCAGGGTACATGCCTGGGTTACGCACGGGCCCAGTCCCTGGTTGGGGCATGTGTGAGAGGAAACCAATCAACATTTCTCTCTCACATTGATGTTTCTCCCCTGTCTTTCTCCCTCCCTTCCCCTGTCTCTACAAATAAATATAAATAAATAAATAAATAAAATACATTTCCTTAATTTGAAAAATTAATGTTAAAAAATATGGCCAGGGATGAACATGGGGGCCTTCAGTTTATTGGGCACTGGGTGATTTTCTAGACTCGAATAGATTTAGTCCAAGAACTTTCAAAATGGAATTGCTGAATTTTAGGAGGACTTAACTTATTTAGCTCAAACGATCATACTTGACAACCATTCAAATAAAATTGAGACATATTTCATATGTGTTCTAAAATATATAACTAATAGAAATCTTCATGGTATAGTGGAGCAAACTGTGGACAGACTAGGATCTAAATTCTGGTTCTACCACTTACCAGGTGTATAGCCTTAGGTGCCCCTGCTGAGCATCTTGAAACATTGGGTGTCTAGTGGGTGAGTTTCCAGGTGTGAGGATTTCATGTTTCCGTAAAAGAGGAGGGAGGAAGCTGGTGTGCTGGTAGCAGGGTGGAGAGACAGGAGACAGATGGGGAGTGGAAGGCAGAATAGCTCGTGTTCCCAGCCAGTCAGAGAGCCTATTGGTTCTGCTTCTGAGGTAAGAGCCCGGATGCAGCCAGAACAGCACGCTGAGGGAATCCATGCTCTCGGGGAGGGCCATATATGGCACCAGTGGCTCTGATGAAGCCCCTCTCTCAATAGCGTGCAAATAGTAGATGTTAAAAAAGTCACTTCAATTAAAGAGCATGAGCAAACCAATTGCTAAACTCCTCTGAGCTTAACCATTCCAGAGAGGCATAACCATCCTTTCAGGGATAATTCAGGACACCATTAATACTCTGTGTGGGAGCTTAATAAAAATAATAATATCAGGTTTGCTGTCTCTTCCAATGTTGTCAAAAGCACTTGGAACAAATTATAAGAGCCATGAGTCAGCAGCAAGAACACCATCAAAGCGCATTGCATCTTGGTGTGTGTAAGCAATTACCATCTTCCAAAAATTTTATGTTCTCATAATGGTAAAGCAAAGGAATATATATCAAGATAACCACCAGGAAATAAATTTTAACTTGAGTGGAAATCCCCTTTCACCTGAAAGCATGATTTTTAAAAAATTAACTGGTTTC
>PVKU01015672.1:0-16702 GCA_004027475.1 Anoura caudifer | reverse complement strand
AATTATGAATCTCTGAAAGTGGCAATGAAGTTCTAGGCCCATCCAAATACTTGGGTAAATTTGGGTTATTTCCTCTTGGAAGAATGCATAGGATATCCCTGCTACCTTCAGGAATGTTGTGATTCATTTGGCATAACTCAATGAAGAAAGTGGATGCAATCCTGGACTTTAGTTTTAGTCAAACTGTCAGTCACCTTACTTATCACTGAAGTCTCTGACTGAAAGAGTCCCTGCAACCAGTGGCAGACCTGGGACAGGCAGTGGCCCTGCGACCTGTGGTGGCTTAGCAAGCAGAGGAGAGGGTTTGTGGAAGACTAAGAACTCACACCCATGATACTAGGTGAGAAAAAAAAGCCTGGATTTGTGAGAAAAAAAAAACAGGGTTGGACCAAAAGCAGTCCATCCCAACAGCTGAAACAGTGGAAGCTGTGAACACCAGGATACCCAAAGGAGACTGCAAAACTGAAACTCACAGGTATTCTACCACAGAAGTTGACTCCATAAACCCAGGGAGCCAGAACACATCAATTTAAGAAGCTGAGACATACAAGAAGAGTTTCACAAACAATGGGAAGACAAAGAAACAATCCCCAAATGAAAGGAAAGGAGGAAGCCCCAGAAAGAATGCAAAATACAATGGAGGCAAATCAATCATCAGATTTTGAGCTCAAAGCTCAAAATCTGGTTTTCAGGAAGCTCCATGAGCTCTCAATGAGTTACCAAAAAATATAGAGAAGCTACAATGAGCTCACTGCAAACTACATCAACATGAAAAAGTAAATAGAAATTATCAACAAGGGCCAAGAGGAAATGAAGAATACAATTTCTGAACTACCACACTAGGACATTATGCAGAAACCATGATGATACTAGAAAAATTTGTTTTTGTAGGACCATAGTCTTCACTAGGGTTAACTCTTTTGCTGACTGAATATGATGTACCTCATTGTTTCTTAAACGTTCTTCCTAGTTGATATTTCTGTATGAATCTTCTGCATAATGGTGAAAAGTGTACATATCATATAAGATAGCATTTTCACTATTTCCCTGAAGTAGATCCATATTCTTTCACTTAAAATTGGGGAGAAAATTTTGCTCAGAAAGAGCTTTTTAGGAGAGAGTTGATTCATGAGTATTTTGGAAGATTTCCAAAAACACTTATACAAGGAAAATGCACTGGGTTACAGAAACTTGACCTTAGGTTCAATGTACAATGTGACATGCAAACAACTCCATGTTACAAACCAAGTGGTAAAATGTGCATGATTGCCTTCGTTGTGCTTCACTTTTCTCCTTGAGAAAGTACATAGCAGGAAACTACATCATAGCAGCTTTGTCTCCTAAAATGATCACATTCTCTATACTAGCATTCACTTATTTACAACGAGATAATCATCAGGAGGTCATTGGTGATCTAACATTTTTCTGAACTGATATTTCTCAATGAATCTTCCACATACTGGTGAAAAGAGTACATATTATATCAGACAGCATTTACTTCAACATCTCTGAAGTGAGCCCCTATTCCTATATTTAGAATTATTGCAGAAAGTATTTGCTCAGAAACAGCTTTTTAGGAGACAGTATATGCATGAGTGATTTGCACGTTTTCCGACAACAATTCTTAATTTATCCAAGGAAAATGATCCAAGTAACAGAACCTGAACTTAGGTTTGATATTCGATGTGACATTCAAAAACCTGCTCGCTCATATAAGACAGCATTTAGTTTCACTTCTCTAAAGTGTTCAAATAATCCTCTATTTAGCATTACTGGAGAAATTGTCTGCTCAGGTACATCATTTTAGCAGGCATTTGATTCCTGAGTGTTTTGGAAGGTTTCCAACAACACTTCTAATATTATCCAAGGAAAATGCACCGAGTAACAGAACTTGACCTTACGTTTGATATTCAATGTGAAATTCAACAACCTGCTTGCTCCTTATCATGTAGTAGAATGTACACAACTAACTTGGTTGTGGTTCACTTTTCTGCCTGAGAAAATACACAGAACCAAAGGACACCATGGTACCTTATTGTCTTTCCAAGATCTCATAGTCTATGCTAGCATTCACTCTTTTGCTTACTGAATATGATGTACCTCACTGAATTTTCCACATTCTTCCAAATTAATATTTCTGAGTAAATCTTGTGCATAATGGTGAAAAGAATACATATCATATAAGACAGCATTTTCTTCAGTTCCCTGAAGTATATCCATATTCTTACAATAAAATTACAGGGAGAAAACTTTGTTCACAAAGTGCTCTTTAGCAGAGAGTTAATTCATAGGTATTTTGGAAGATTTCCATCAGCACTTCTTATATTATGCAAGTAAAATGCTCCGATTAACAGAAACTTGATCTTACGTTGGATATACAATGGGACATCCAGGCTGCTGCGTGCTGCAACCCACGTCGAAGAACGTGCACGATTGCCTTCGTTGTGCTTTGCTTTTCTCCGTGAGAAATTACACAGGAGGAAACTACATCGAAGAAGCTTTATCTTCTACAAAGATCCCACTCTCTATACTAGCATGCACTTGTTTGCTTCAAGATAATCGTCAGTAGCTCATTACCTCTTCAACGTTTTTCTGAACTGATATTTCTGAATGAATGTTCCACATAATGGTGAGAAGAGTATATATTATATCAGACAGCATTTACTTCAACATCTCTGAAGTGAGCCCCTATTCCTTTACTTAGAATTACTGCAGAATTTGTTTGCTCAGAAACACTATTTTATGAGATATTTGATTCATGAGTGTTTTGGAAGATTGTCTACAACGCTACTCATTGTATGCAGGGAAAGGCAAAGATTAAGAAAACTTGACCTTAGGTTTGATATTCAATGTTACATTCAACAAACTGCTCTCTCCATATCACGTAGTAGAATGTACACAACTGACTTGGTTACAGTTCACTTTTCTGCTAGAGAAAATACACAGAAGCAAAGGACACAATAGTAGCTTATTCTCTTTCCAAGATCTCATAGTCTAAGCTGGCATTCACTCTTTTGCATACTTAATATGATGTACCTCCTTGTTTCTTCCACATTCTTCCGAATTGATATTTCTGAATGAGGCTTCTGCAGAATGCAGAAAAGAGTACATATCATCTAAGAAAGCATTTTTAAAACTTCCCTAAAGAATATCTACATGTTCCACTTAAAGTCACGGAGAAAACTTTGCTCAGTAACAGCTTTTTACGAATGACTTGATTCATGAGTCAATTGTTAGTTTTCCAACTATACTTCTTATCTTATCCAAGGAAAATGCCCAGGGTAAGTGTAACTTGTCATTAGGCTGATTATTCAACGTGACATTCAAAAACCTGCATGCTACAAACCACATAGTAGAACGTGCACGATTGAATTTGTTGTGCTTCGCTTTTCTCCTTGAGAGAGTACACAGGAGGAAACTACATCGTAGCACCTTTATCTCCTACAAAGATCCCACTGTGTATACTAGCATGCACTTGTTTGCTTCGAGATAATCATCACTAGCTGATTGATTCTTCAAGGTTTCTCCGAACTGATATTTCTGAATTGATTTTTCACCTAATGGTGAGAAGAGTATATATCATATAAGACAGCATTTAGTTTAACTTCTCTGAAGTGTTCCCATATTCCTTTACTTAGAATTACTGCAGAAGCTGTTTGCTCAGAAACAGCTTTTTAGAAATTATTTGATTCATGAGTGATTTGTTACATTTCCAACAACACTTGTTACCTTATGCAGGGAAAATGCACTCGTTAACAGTAACGTGACATTAGGTTGATTTTTCCATGTGACATTCAAAAAGATCCTTGCACCAAACCATGCAGTAGAATGTGCATGATTGACTTTCTTCTATATCACTTATCTCCTTGAGAAAGTACAAAGGAGGAAACGATACCGTAGCAGCTTCATGTTCTACAAAGATCACAGTGTCCATACACCATTCACTCATTCTCTAGGAATCAACTATATTCCAAAAAGCCCATACTGAGCAAGGTTCTCTCAATGTAATTTTAAGTGAAAGAATATGAATGTACTTCAAGGAACTGAAGAAAATGCTCTCTGATATGATATGTACTCTTCTCACCATTGTGCCCAGGATTAACTCAGAAATAGCAATTCGGAAGAATGTGGACGGAACAGTGAGGTACATCATGTTCGGTAAGCAAAAGAGTGAATACTAGCATAGAATCTGAGATCTTAGAAAAAGAATAAGCTCCCGTGGTGTCATTTTCTCCCGTGTATTTACTCAGGCAGAAAAGTGAAGCACAACAAAGTCAGTCGTGTACATTGTACTACGTGATATGAAACGAGTATGTTTCTGAATGTCACGTAGAATATCAAACCTAAGGTCAATTTCTGTTACTTGGTGCACCATCCTTCGATAAATATAGAAAGGTTGTTGGAAAACATGCAAATCACTCAGTATCAAGTGTCTCCTAAAATGCTGTTTCTGAGCAAATACTTTCTGCAGTGATGCCAAGTCCAAGATTAGGGGCTCACCTCAGAGAAGTTGAACTAAATGTCTTATATGACTTCTACTCTTTTCACCATTAGCAGAAGATTCCTTGAGAAATAGCATTTCAGACAAATGTTAGAGAGAAAATGAGGTAGTGACATGATTATCTCGTAGAAAATGAGTGAATGCTGCATGGACACTTTGAACTTTGAAGAAGATGAAGCTGCCATGTTATCGTTTCTGCCTTTGTACTTCCTCAAGGAGAAAAGTGAAATACGAGAAAGTCAATCGTGCACGTTCTACTACGCGGTTTGGAGCAAGCAGCTTTTTGAACGTCACGTAGAATAATCAACCTACTGTCAAGTTGTTCTTACCCTGGTCATTTTCCTTGGATAAGATAAGAAGTATGGTTGGAAAACTAACAAATCACTCATGAATAAACTCATTCCTAAAAGCCTGTTTCTGAGCAAACAACTTCTGCAGTAATTCTAAGTAAAGGAATATGGGAACACTTCAGAGAGGTTAAACTAAATGCTGTCTTGTATGATAGGCACTCTTCTCACCATTACGTGACAGATTCATTCAGAAATATCAGTTCGGAGAAACGTTGAAGAGTCAATGAGCTACTGACAATTATCTCGAAGCAAACAAGTGCTTGCTAGTATAGACAGTGGGATCTTTGCAGGAGATAAAGCTGCTACGACGTAGTTTCCTACTGTGTACTTTTTCAAGGAGAAAAGCAAAGCACAACAAATTCAATCATGCACGTTGTACTGCGTGGTTTGGAGCAAGTAGCTTTTTGAACGTCATGTTGAATAATCAACATAATGTCAAGTTACTCTTACCCTGGTCATTTTCCTTGGATAAGATAAGAGGTATAGTTGGAAAACTAACAATTCACTCATGAACCAACTCATTCTTAAAAAGCTGTTACTGAGCAAAGTTTTCCCCATGATTTTAAGTGGAAGATTACGGATATTCTTTAGGGAAGTGAAAACAATGCTTTCTTAGGTGATAGGTACTCTTTTCAGCATTCTGCAGAAGATTCATTTAGAAATCTCAATTCGGAAGAATGTGAAAGAAACAGGGAGGTACATCATATTCAGTATGCAAAAGAGTGAATGCCAGCTTAGACTATGAGACCTTGGAAAGAGAATAAGGTGCCATGGTGTCCTTTGCTTCTGTAGAATGTGACATCCAGACAGCTGCATGCTACAACCCACGTCCTAGAACGTGGAAAGCATTGTTTTCACTTTCCTACAGAATATCCGTAATCTTCCACTGAAAATCATGGGGAAAACTTTGCTCAGTAACAGCTTTTAAAGAATGAGTTGGTTCATGAGTGAATTGTTAGTTTTCCAACTATACCCCTTATCTTATCCAAGGAAAATGACCAGGGTAAGAGTAACTTGACATTAGGTTGATTATTCAACGTGACGTTCAAATAGTTGCTTGCTCCAAACCACACAGTACAACATGCATGATTGAATTTGTTGTGCTTTGCTTTTCTCCTTGAGAAAGTACACAGTAGGAAACTAGGTTGTAGCAGCTTTATCTCCTACAAAGATCCCACTGTCTATGCTAGCATGCCCTTGTTTGCTTGGAGATAATTGTCAGTAGCTCATTGACTCTTCAACGTTTCTCCGAACTGATATTTCTGAATGAATCTTTCACCTAATGGTGAGAAGAGTGCATACCATAAAAGACAGCATTTAGTTTAAATTCTCTGAAGTGTTCCCATATTCCTTCACTTAGAATTACTGCCAACGTTGTTTGCTCAGGAACAGGTTTTTAGGAATGAGTTGATTCATGAGTGATTTGTTACTTTTCCAACAACACTTCTTATCTTATCCAGGGAAAATGCACTCGGTAACAGTAATGTGACATTAGGTTGATTTTTAAATGTGACATTCAAAAAGCTGCTTGCTCCAAACCACGCAGTAGAACGTGCACGATTGACTTTCTCCTATTTCACATTTCTCCCTGAGAAAGAACAAGGCAGAAAAGATACCATGGCAGCTTCATCTTCTTCAAATATCACAGTGTCCGTACAGCATTCACTCATTTTCTATGAGATAATCTTGTCACTACCGCTTTTTCTCTCTAACATTTGTCCGAAATGCTATTTCTCACGGAATCTTCCGCTTCTGGTGAAAAGAGTAGGAGTCATATAAGACATTTAGTTCAACTTCTCTGAGGTGAGCCCCTAATCTTGGACTTGGAATCACTGCAGAAAAAATTTGCTCAGAAACAGCATTTTAGGAGACACTTGATACTTGAGTAATTTGCATGTTTTCCAGCAACATTTCTCTATTAATCGAAGGATGATGCACCAAATAACAGAAATTGACCTTAGGTTTGGTATTCTATGTGACATTCAAAAACATGCTCGTTCCATATCACGTAGTACAATGTACACGAGTGACTTTGTTGTGCTTCACTTTTCTGCCTGAGAAAATACACAGGAGAAAATGACACCACGGGAGCTTATTCTTTTTCTAATTTCTCAGCGTCTATGCTAGCATTCACTCTTTTGCTTACCGAACATGATGTACCTCACTGTTTCTTCCACATTCTTCCGAATGGATATTTCTGAGTAAATCCTGTGCATAATGGTGAGAATAGTACATATCATATAAGACAGCATTTTCTTCAGTTCCCTGAAGTATATCCATATTCTTTCACTTAAAATTTTGCTGAGAAAAGTTTGCTCAGAAAGAGCTTTTTAGAAGAGAGTGGATTCATGAGTGTTTGGGAAGAATTCCAGCAGCGCCTCTGATATTATCCAAGGAAAATGCACCGATGAACAGAAGCTTGAGCTTACCTTGGATGTAGAATGTGACATCCAGACAGCTGCATGCTACAACCCACGTCGTAGAAAGTGTACCATTGCCTTCGTTGTGCTTCGCTTTTCTCCTTGAGAAAGTACACAGAAGGTAACTACATCATAGCAGCTTTATCTCTTGCAAAGATCCCACTGTCTATGCTAGCATGCCCTTGTTTGCTTGGAGATAATTGTCAGTAGCTCATTGACTCTTCAACGTTTCTCCGAACTGATATTTCTGAATGAATCTTTCACATAATGGTGAGAAGAGTGCATACCATAAAAGACAGCATTTAGTTTAAATTGTCTGAAGTGTTCCCATATTCCTTCACTTAGAATTACTGCCAACGTTGTTTGCTCAGGAACAGGTTTTTAGGAATGAGTTGATTCATGAGTGATTTGTTACTTTTCCAACAACACTTCTTATCTTATCCAGGGAAAATTCACTTGGTAACAGTAACGTGACATTAGGTTGATTTTTAAATGTGACATTCAAAAAGCTGCTCGCTCCAAACCACGCAGTACAATGTGCTCGACTGACTTTCTCGTATTTCACATTTCTCCTTGAGAAAGTAAAGGCAGAAATGATACCATGGCAGCTTCAGCTTCTTCAAAGATCACAGTGTCCATACAGCATTCACTCATTTTCTACAAGATAATCATGTCACTACCTCATTTTCTCTAACATTTGTTGAAATGCTATTTCTCAAAGAATACTGCTAATGGTGAAAAGCGTAGGAGTCATTGAAGACATTTAGTTCAACTTCTCTGAGGTGAGCCCCTAAACTTGGACTCGGCATCACTGCAGAAAGTATTTGCTCAGAAACAGCATTTTAGGAGACACTTGATACTGAGTGATTTGCATGTTTTCCAACAACCTTTCTATATTTATCGAAGGATGATGCACCAAGTAACAGCAATTGGCCTTAGGTTTGATATTCTACGTGACATTCAGAAACATGCTCATTCCATATCATGTAGTACAATGTACACGACTGACTTTGCTGTGCTTCAATTTTCTGCCTGAGAAAATACACAGGAGAAAATGACACCACGGTAGCTTATTCTTTTTCTAAGATCTCAGAGTCCATGCCAGCATTTACTCTTTTCCATACCGAACATGATGTACCTCACTGTTTCCTCCACATTCTTCCGAATTGCTATTTCTGAGTAAATCCTGTACACTATGGTGAGAAGAGTACATATCATACCAGAAAGCATTTTCTTCAGTTCCCTGAAGTATATCCATATTCTTTCACTTAAAATTACGATGAGAATAGTTTGCTGAGAAGATCTTTTTAGAAGAGAGTGGATTCATGAGTGTTTGGGAAGATTTCCAGCAGTTCCCCTTATATTATCCAAGGAAAATGCACCGATGAACAGAAGCTTGAGCTTACCTTGGATGTAGAATGTGACATCCAGACAGCTGCATGCTACAACCCACGTCGTAGAATGTGTACCAATGCCTTCGTTGTGCGTCGCTTTTCTCCTTGAGAAAGTACACAGAAGGTAACTACAACATAGCAGCTTTATCTCCTGCAAAGATCCCACTGTCTATGCTAGCATGCCTTGGTTGCTTGGAGATAATCGTCTGTAGCTCTTTGACTCTTCAACGTTTCTCCTTGAGAAAGTAAAGGCAGAAATGATACCATGGCAGCTTCATCTTCTTCAAATCTCACAGTGTCCGTGCAGCATTCACTCATTTTCTACGACATAATCTTGTCACTACCGCATTTTCTCTCTAACTTTTGTCCGAAATGCTATTTCTCAAGGAATCTTCCGCTTATGGTGAAAAGAGTAGGAGTCATATAAGACATTTAGTTCAACTTCTCTGAGGTGAGCCCCTAATCTTGGACTTGGCATCACTGCAGAAAGTCTTTGCTCAGAAACAGCATTTTAGGAGACACTTGATACTTGAGTGATTTGCATGTTTTCCAACAACATTTCTATACTAATCAAAGTATGATGCACCAAATAACAGAAATTGACCTTAGGTTTGGTATTGTACGTGACATTCAAAAACATGCTCGTTCCATATCACGTTGTACAATGTACACGAGTGACTTTGTTGTGCTTCACTTTTCTGCCTGAGAAAATACACAGGAGAAAATGACACCACGGGAGCTTATTCTTTTTCTAAGTTCTCAGACTCTATGCTAGCATTCGCTTCTTTGCTTACCGAACATGATGTACCTCACTGTTTCTTCCACATTCCTCCGAATGGATATTTCTGAGTAAATCCTGTGCATAATGGTGAGAAGAGTACCTATCATATAAGACAGCATTTTCTTCAGTTCCCTGAAGTATATCTATATTCTTTCCCTTAAAATTTCTCTGAGAAAAGTTTGCTCAAAAAGAGCTTTTTAGAAGAGAGTGGATTCATGAGTGTTTGGGAAGATTTCCAGCAGCGCCTCTTACATTATACAAGGAAAATGCACTGATGAACAGAAGCTTGACATTACATTGGATGTAGAATGTGACATCCAGAGAGCTGCATGCTACAACCCACGTTGCAGAACGTGTACCATTGCCGTCGTTGTGCTTCGCTTTTCTCCTTGAGAAAGTACACAGAAGGTAACTACATCATAGCAGCTTTATCTCCGGTAAAGATCCCACTGTCTATGCTAGTATGCACTTGTTTGCTTCGAGATAATGTTCAGTAGCTCATTAACTCTTCAAAGTTTCTCCGAACTGATATTTCTGAAAGAATCTTTCAAGTAATGGTGAGAAGAGTGCATACCATAAAAGACAGCATTTAGTTTAAATTGTCTGAAATCTTCCCATATTCCTTCACTTAGAATTACTGCTAATGTTGTTTGCTCAGAAACATCATTTTAGGAGATATTAGATTCATGAGCGTTTTTGGAAGATTTCCAACAGCACTTCTTATTGTATGCAAGGAAAATGCACCGAGTAACAGAACTTGACCTTAGGTTTGATATTCAATGTGGCATTCAACAACCTGCTCACTCCTTATCACGTAGTACAATGTACATGGCTACCTTGCTTGTGGTTCACTTTTCCGCTTGAGAAAATACACAGAAGCAAAGGACACCATGGTACCTTATTCTCCTTCCAAGATCTCATAGTCTAAGCTGGCATTCACTCTTTTGCATACTGAATATGATGTACCTCCCTGTTTCTTCCACATTCTTCCGAATTGAGATTTCTAAATGAATCTTCTGCAGAATGCTGAAAAGAGTACGTATCACCTAAGAAAGCAATGTTTTCACTTCCCTAAAGAATATCCGTAATCCTCCACTTAAAATCATGGGGAAAACTTTGCCCAGTAACAGCTTTTTAAGAATGAGTTGGTTCATGAGTGAATTGTTAGTTTTCCAACTATACCCCTTATCTTATCCAAGGAAAATGACCAGGGTAAGAGTAACTTGACATTAGGTTGATTATTCAACGTGACGTTCAAAAAGCTGCTTGCCCCAAACCATGCAGTACAACGTGCATGATTGAATTTGTTGTGCTTTGCTTTTCTCCTTGAGAAAGTACACAGTAGGAAACTACGTCATAGCAGCTTTATCTCCTGCAAAGATCCCACTGTCTATACTAGCAAGCACTTGTTTGCTTCGAGATATTCGTCAGTAGCTCATTGACTCTTCAATGTTTCTCCGAACTGATATTTCTGAATGAATCTGTCACATAATGGTGAGAAGAGTGCCTATCATACAAGACAGCATTTAGTTTAACCTCTCTGAAGTGTTCCCATATTCCTTTACTTAGAATTACTGCAGAAGTTGTTTGCTCAGAAACAGGGTTTTAGGAATGAGTTGATTCATGAGTGATTTGTTACTTTTCCAACAACACTTCTTATCTTATCCAGGGAAAATGCACTCGGTAACACTAACGTGACATTAGCCTGATTTTTAAATATGACATTCAAAAAGCTGCTTGCTCTCAACCACGCAGTAGAACGTGCTCGATTGACTTTCTCGTATTTCACTTTTCTCCTTGAGAAGGTAGAAGGCAGAAACGATACCGTGGCAGCTTCATCTTCTTCAAAGATCACAGTGTCCGTGCAGCATTCACTCATTTCCTACGACATAATCTTGTCACTACCGCATTTTCTCTCTAACTTTTGTCCGAAATGCTATTTCTCAAGGAATCTTCCGCTTATGGTGAAAAGAGTAGGAGTCATATAAGACATTTAGTTCAACTTCTCTGAGGTGAGCCCCTAATCTTGGACTTGGCATCACTGCAGAAAGTCTTTGCTCAGAAACAGCATTTTAGGAGACACTTGATACTTGAGTGATTTGCATGTTTTCCAACAACATTTCTATACTAATCAAAGTATGATGCACCAAATAACAGAAATTGACCTTAGGTTTGGTATTGTACGTGACATTCAAAAACATGCTCGTTCCATATCACGTTGTACAATGTACACGAGTGACTTTGTTGTGCTTCACTTTTCTGCCTGAGAAAATACACAGGAGAAAATGACACCACGGGAGCTTATTCTTTTTCTAATTTCTCAGCGTCTATGCTAGCATTCACTCTTTTGCTTACCGAACATGATGTACCTCACTGTTTCTTCCACATTCTTCCGAATGGATATTTTTGAGTAAATCCTGTGCATAATGGTGAGAAGGGTACATATCATATAAGACAGCATTTTCTTCAGTTCCCTGAAGTATATCTATATTATTTCCCTTAAAATTACGCTGAGAAAAGTTTGCTCAGAAAGAGCTTTTTAGAAGAGAGTGGATTCATGAGTGTTTGGGAAGATTTCCAGCAGAGCCTCTTATATTCTTGAAGGAAAATGCACCGATGAACAGAAGACTGACCTTACGTTAGATGTAGAATGTGTCATCCAGACAGCTGCATGCTACAACCCATGTTGTAGAACGTGTACCATTGCCTTCGTTGTGCTTCGCTTTTTTCCTTGAGAAAGTACACAGAAGGTAAGTACATCATAGCAGCTTTATCTCCTGCAAAGATCCCACTGTCTATGCTAGCATGCCCTTGTTTGCTTGGAGATAATCGTCAGTAGCTCATTGACTCTTCAACGTTTCTCCGAACTGATATTTCTGAATGAATCTTTCACATAATGGTGAGAAGAGTACATATCTTATAAGACAGCTTTTAGTTTACCCTCTGTGAAGTGTTCCCATATTCCTTTACTTAGAATTACTGCATAAGTTGTTTGCTCAGAAACATCATTTTAGGAGATATTTGATTCATGAGTGTTTTGGAAGATTTCCAACAGCACTTCTTGTCGTATGCAAGGAAAATGTACCGAGTAACAGAATTTGACCTTAGGTTTGATATTCAATGTGGCATTCAAGCACCTGCTTACTCCTTATCACGTAGTAGAATGTACACGGCTACCTTGCTTTTTTTTTTCACTTTTCCCCTTGAGAAAATACACAGAAGCACAGGACACCATGGTATGTTATTCTCTTTCCAAGATCTCATAGTCTAAGCTGGCATTCAGTCTTTTGCTTACTGACTATGATGTACCTCATTGTTTCTTCCACAGTCTTCTGAATTGATATTTCTGAATGAATCTTCTGCAGAATGCTGAAAAGAGTACGTATCATCTAAGAAAGCATTTTTTAAACTTCCCTAAAGAATATCCCTGTTGTTCCCCTTAAAGTCACGGAGAAAACTTTGCTCAGTAAAGCTTTTTATGATTGAGTTGATTCATGAGTGAATTCTTAGTTTTCCAACTATACTTCTTATCCAAGGAAAATGACCAGGGTAAGAGTAACTTGTCATTAGGTTGATTATTCAACGTGACATTCGAAAACCTTCTTGCTACAAACCACATAGTAGAACGTGCATGATTGAATTTGTCGTGTTTCGCTTTTCTCCTTGAGAAAGTATATAGGAGGAAACTACATCATAGCAGCTTTATCTCCTGCAAAGAACCCACTGTCTATACTAGCATTTATTTGTTTGCTTGCAGATAATCCTCAGTAGCTCATTGACTGTTTCACGTTTCTCCGAACTCATATTTCTGAATGACTCTTTCATGTAATGGTGAGAAGAGTACATATCATATAAGACAGCATTTTCTTCAGTTCCCTGAAGTACATTCATATTCTTTCACTTAAAATTACGTTGAGAAAACCTTGCTCAGTAAGGACTTTTTAGAAGAGAGTTGATTCCTAGAGAATGAGTGAATGGTGTATGGACACTGTGAATTTTGAAGAAGATAAAGCTGCTACAGTATCGTTTCCTCCTTTGTACTTTCTCGAGGAGATAAGTTATATATGAGAAAGTCAATCGTGCACGTTCTACTGCGTGGTTTGGAGCAAGCAGCTTTTTCAATGTCACATGGAAAAATCAACCTAATGTCACGTTACTGTTACCGTGTGCATTTTCCCTGGATAATGTAACAAGTGTTGTTGGAAATGTAACAAATCACTCATGAATCAAATCATTTCTAAAAAGCTGTTCCTGAGCAAACAGCTTCTGCAGTAATTCTAAGTAAAGGAATATGGGAACACTTCAGAGAAGTTAAACTAAATGCTGTCTTATATGATATATACTCTTCTCACCATTACGTGAAAAATCAATTCAGGGATATCAGTTCGGAGAAACCTTGAAGAATCAATCAGCTAGTGATGATTATCTCGAAGCAAACAAGTGCATGCTAGTATACACAGTGGGATCTTTGTAGGAGATAAAGGTGCTACGATGTAGTTTCCTCCTGTATACTTTCTCAAGGAGAAAAGTGAAGCACAACAAATTCAGTCATGCATGTTCTACTATGTGGTTTGTAGCAAGCAGGTTTTTGAATGTCACGTTGAATAATCAACCTTAAATAATCTTAACTTGTCAGGAGTAATGACAAGTTACTCTTACCCTGGGCATTTTCCTTGGATAAGATAAGAAGTATAGTTGGAAAACTAACAATTCACTCATGAATCAACTCATTCTTAAAAAGCTGTTACTGAGCAAAGTTTTCTCCGTGACTTTAAGTGGAACATGTGGATATTCTTTAGGGAAGTTTTAAAAAGGCTTTCTTAGATGATATGTACTCTTTTCAGCATTCTGCAGTAGCCTCATTCAGAAATATCAATTCGGAAGAATGTGGAAGAAAGAAGGAGGTACATCATATTCAGTATGCAAAAGAGTGAATGCCAGCTTAGACTATGAGATCTTGGAAAGAGAATAAGCTACCATTGTGTCCTTTCCTCTGTGTATTTTCTCAAGCAGAAAACTGAAGTATAACCAAGTCAGTTGTGTACAGTCTACTACCTGATATGGAGAGAGCAGTTTGTTGAATATCACATTGAATATCAAACCTAAGGTCAAGCTTTCTTACACTTTGCCTTTCCCTGCATACAATGAGAAGTGTTGTAGGAAATCTTCCAAAACACTCATGAATCAAATATCTCATAAAATGGTATTTCTGAGCAAACAACTTCTGCAGTAATTCTAATAAAGGAATAGGGGCTCACTTCAGAGATGTTGAAGTAAATGCTGTCTGATATAATACGTACTCTTCTCACAATTATGTGGAAGATTCATTCAGAAATATCAGTTCAGAAAAACGTTGAAGAGGTAATGAGCTACTGATGATTATCTTGAAGCAAACAAGTGCATGCTAGTATGGACAGTGGGATCTTTGTAGGAGATAAAGCTTCTTCAATGTAGTTTCCTCCTGTGTACTTTCTCACGGAGAAAAGCGAAGCACAAGGAAGGCAATCTTGCACGTTCTACGATGTGGGTTGCAGCACGCAGCAGCCTGGATGTCCCATTTTATATCCAACTTAAGATCAGGTTTCGGTTAATCGGTGCATTTTACTTGCATAATATAAGAAGTGCTGATGGAAATCTTCCAAAATCCCCATGAATCAACTCTCTGCTAAAGGGCTCTTTGTGAACAAAGTTTTCTACCTGTAATTTTATTGTAAGAATATGGATATACTTCAGGGAACTGAAGAAAATGCTGTCTTATATGATATGTATTCTTTTCACCATTATGCACAAGATTTACTCAGAAATATTAATTTGGAAGAATGTGGAAAATTCAGTGAGGTACATCATATTCAGTAAGCAAAAGAGTGAATGCTAGCTTAGACTATGAGATCTTGGAAAGACAATAAGGTACCATGGTGTCCTTTGCTTCTGTGTATTTTGTCAGGCAGAAAAGTGAACCACAACCAAGTTAGTTGTGTACATTCTACTACATGATAAGGAGCAAGCAGGTTGTTGAATTTCACATTGAATATCAAACGTAAGGTCAAGTTCTGTTACTCGGTGCATTTTCCTTGTATAATATTAGAAGTGTTGTTGGAAACCTTCCAAAACACTCAGGAATCAAATGTCTCCTAAAATGATGTACCTGAGCAAACAGTTTCTCCAGTAATGCTAAATAGAGGATTATTTGAACACTTCAGAGAAGTGAAACTAAATGCTGTCTTATATGAGCGAGCAGGTTTTGAATGTCACATTGAATATCAAACCTAAGTTCAGGTTCTGTTACTTGGATCATTTTCCTTGGATAAATTAAGAATTGTTGTCGGAAAACGTGCAAATCACTCATGCATATAGTGTCTCCTAAAAAGCTGTTTCTGAGCAAATACTTTCTGCAATAATTCTAAGTATAGGAATATGGGCTCACTTCAGAGATGTTGAAGTAAATGCTGTCTTATAAGATATGTACTCTTCTCACCATTATGTGAAAGATTCATTCAGAAATATCAGTTCAGAAAAACATTAGATCGCCAATGACCTCCTGATGATTATCTCGTTGTAAATAAGTGGATGCTAGTATAGAGAATGTGATCATTTTAGGAGATAAAGCTGCTATGATGTAGTTTCCTGCTATGTACTTTCTGAAGGAGAAAAGTGAAGCACAACGAAGGCAATCATGCACATTTTACCACGTGGTTTGTAACATGGAGCTGTTTGCATGTCACATTGTACATTGAACCTAAGGTCAAGTTTCTGTAACCCAGTGCATTTTCCCTGTATAAGTGTTTTTGGAAATCTTCCAAAATACTCATGAATCAACTCTCTCCTAAAAAGCTCTTTCTGAGCAAAATTTTCTCCCCAATTTTAAGTGAAAGAATATGGATCTACTTCAGGGAAATAATGAAAATGCTATCTTATATGATATGTACACTTTTCACCGTTATGCAGAAGATTCATACAGAAATATCAACTAGGAAGAACGTTTAAGAAACAATGAGGTACATCATATTCAGTCAGCGAAAGAGTTAACCCTAGTGAAGACTATGATCCTAGAAAAAAATTTTTTCTAGTATCATCATGGTTTCTGCATAATGTCCTAGTGTGGTAGTTCAGAAATTGTATTCTTCATTTCCTCTTGGCCCTTGTTGATAATTTCTATTTACTTTTTCATGTTGATGTAGTTTGCAGTGAGCTCATTGTAGCTTCTCTATATTTTTTGGTAACTCATTGAGAGCTCATGGAGCTTCCTGAAAACCAGT
>PVKU01015671.1:0-17402 GCA_004027475.1 Anoura caudifer | reverse complement strand
TAAGTTCTTTGAGTCCTCTATTTCCCATACCATTTTTTATCTCTCTCCATCTACCGTATGCCTACTAATTATGCTTCTTCTTCCCTATACCTTTCCCCCTCCCATTCCCCTCTTCCCCCTCCCCATTGAAATCCCTCTGAGTGATATCCATTTCTCTGATTCTGTTCCCTTTCTAGTGGTTAACATAGGTTTTGTTTTCGTTGTTATTCTTTTCTTTTAAGTTCAGTTGTTGATAGTTGTGAGTTTCTTGTCATTTTACTGTTCATATTTTTTATCTTCTTTTTCTTAGGTAAGTCTCTTTAACAATTCTTATACTAACAGCTTGGTGATGATGAACTCCTTTAACTTGACCTTATCTGGGAAGCACTTTATCTGCCCTTCCATTCTAACTGATAGCTTTGCTGGATAGTCATCTTGGATGCAGGTCCTTGCCTTTCATGACTTCAAATACTTCTCTCCAGCCCCTTCTTGCCTATAAGGTTTCTTTTGAGAAATCAGCTAATTGCCTAATGGGCACTCCTTTGCAGGTAATTCTCTCCTTTCCTCTTGCTTCTTTTAGGATTCTCTCTTTATATTTAGTCTTGAGTAACTTAATGATAATGTGCCTTGGTGTGTTCCTCTTTGGGTCCAACTTCTTTGGGACTGTCTGGGCTTCCTGGACTTCCTGGAAGTCTGTTTCCTTTGCCAGATTGGGTAAGTTTCCCTTCATTATTTGTTCAAATAAGTTTCCAGTTTCTTGCTGTCATTCTTCTCCTTCTGGCACCCCTATAACTTGGATATTGGAACATTTCAGGTTGTCCCAGAGGCTTGTAAGACTCTCTTCACTTTTTTCGAATTCTTGTTTCTTCATTTTGTTCTGGATGGATGTGTATTTTTCCCTTTTGTTCCAAATCATTGCTTTGAGTCCTGGTTTCCTTCCTGTTATTGTTGGTTCCCTGAATATTTTGCCTTATTTCATCTGGGTATCTTTTATTTGTTTTTTTCATTTTTCGACCAAGCTCAATCAGATCTGTGAGCATTTTGATTACCAGGGCTTTAAACTCTCCATCAGATAGCTTGGGTAGCTCTCTTAGCTGTCTTTCTGAGGTTTTGCTCTGTTCTTTCATTTGGGCCATATTTCTTTGTCTTGGCACAGCTGATAGGTTGTGAGGGGGCAGGGCCTTAGATATTCCCCCCGAGGCAGGGCAACCCTCCTTGCTGCCCTGCATCACTGCCTGTGGGGCAGGAGCCAGAGAGGGAACAATGCGGCTCACCTGCTTGGCTCTAGTGTGCTTTTCAACGGACTCTCTCATGTGAGGCTGGGAGCTTCTCCTACCACTGAAAGCACTGTAGCCCACAGCCACCTCTGAGTCCCCTTAACTCAGCCCCTTCCACACAGGCCCCACCCCAAGGTCTGCCTCATCGCAGGTTTTTCTGAGTGGGCCAGCACAGTCCACTGCCTTACTGGTGTGGTTGTTCTGGTTGATTTTTTCTTTAATTCCTTTGTTATTGGAGTTCATGCAGTTTGATTTTCTGGCACTTTTGGTTGTTTATTGATTTTAGATTGGTCATTATCCTCCTTTTAGTTGTGCGAAGAAGTGCTGGTTCTCTACGTATGCCTCCATCTTGGCCAGAACTTTGTCGTTTGTTTTTATTCATCTTAAATTTATATGTGACTCACCTTTATTAAGTGTTTAATATTAGAAGTGTTTGGGGTCTTTATTTAGAAGTTTGGTGATGTTTTTGTGACTAGAAATATGCAGTTGGAACTTAGTTCTTGTTTATACCGATTAGCTTATGGTAAAATTGGTTTGATTCTATGTTGTTTCCCTTCAGCTCAGTTTCCAGGAACTTGTCGATGATGTTAAGTGAGGATTTACTCTACTTTAAGTTTTGAATTTTTATCTTTCCTGGGCTAGCAATATTGGTACTATCCTCTCTTCTGATGGAGCCACAGCTCCCCGTTAGCCACATGATCACGAGGGTAAACAACTGATACTCTGCAGCATATTCATAGTGTCAGTGATTTTGACCAACTGTAAACTAATGTAAGTGATTTGATTACATTTAAGGTAGACTAGACTGAGGTATGATGTTCAAAAGATCAGGGGTATTAAGTGCATTTTTGACTTATACTGTTTTCAACTTATGGATTTATCAGGATTGTAAGTTGAGGAGTATCTACATGCAAAATGCATGCATGTGCATACATTCATACCTGTATGTACATGCATAAGCACACACATGTATATACACAAATATATATATATATAAATAAAACCTTTAGAGGGATGGTAACTATTCTTCTTTTTTCCTTCTCTCTAATTCTTTCCCACCAGCAGTGAGGTATGCTTTGTGTTGTTGCCACTATGGAGTTTAGTGCCAACCCTCTTTCCAAAGACCTGTGTCCTGTCTTCGTCAGACCTCATGGATGCAGCATGACCTGCCAACTGCTGGAGCTGCCTGCTTGCCAGCTGGCTGCTCTCACTGCAGTCTTTGCCCACAGGCTTGCTTTAAATCCAACTCGTGTTACCCTGCTCTGCTCAGGCACTGTTAAAATTGAGAGATATATTCAATTTTAAGCAAGAGCAAACTAAATCTGTCTTCTAAAGAAAAGCAAGAACAGCCTCCTCTGCTATTTCTTTAAATGGATTAATATGTTAATCTTGGAGGAATTGGGAGCCATCCTTCATGTTTTCATTATTAAGCCAGGTGAAATGAAAGCCAAACCTCACTGCTAAATGCCACCTCTGGGACCTTTGCTGTGCGGTTTCTATTTTAAAGAAACCTGCGGGATTTCTCCTTTAGTTAAAACATACTGTTGTAAATATAAATTTTCAGTGTTTTTTTTTTAACTGTAGACACTATTTAGTTGCTTCCTGTTTGCAGACCTCATACCAAGAACATTTTATAATATTAACTTGTTGTGAATATCTAATTGTGAGAAATAGTTGCTGTGTATCTATCTTCACATATTAAAGAAATTACAGCCTGAGCCTGGTAATAAAGTACTAATTATCAGAGTAATGCATCAGAGTCCTTAGCAGATACCTAAGTTCTTATTCATTTAAGTGTTTGTTTTTAAGGAATAATTATCTGTCATAAAATAAAGTATAGGCATTAAATGGTACCTTTTGCAATACTAGGTTATTCTTGTTGCTTTAGGGGGAAATGCTTTCCCATATTGCAGGCTTTCTCTCAATGTCTTTTCATACATGAGCAAATATCCATACGATTTCAAGAGAACAGAAGAATGCTTTTCTGTTTTGCAAGGGTCACAAACTCTGAACTTGCAGTTTTCTGGTGTTTATCTGACTTTAAAGGGGAATATTCTGGAAGGTGGGCTTAGCATCACTTTACTCTTATTCATAAGGCAAAATTCAGAATACTGGAAGGGTTTTGTTTTTGTCTTTTTTTCCAAAAAGATGGAATTAGGCTGGAGTTGGGGGAAAGTCTTGTGATATTACTGTGACATTTCATTTGCTGTGATTCGAAACCCTAAATGGTCTGCAAACAGTTACAGAGCTGCCTCGGGGAAGTCAGGACTGCCTAAGACTTCTCCCCCTCCGGGGACTGGAATGGCTTCTGCTTGCACAAAACAAGAAATAAGAGGTTCAGGAGTTCATGTTGCACAGAACAAATCTGGAATTGTGTTGAACAACACCTGGAGAAATGAGGCAGCTCCGCAAAGATCCCAGCAGTTCACCATCCTGCTTCACTGAGACTGGAAGTCTTTCAGGAGGTGATAGCAGCTCCTGGTGTCCACCTTTGCTGCCCATCTTTGCTTGTCCACCCCTATCCCCAACCCCCATTATTCTTTCTGCTACCATTGGGCTGGCTCACCCACTATTTCAAATTATATTTCCCCAGGTTGGAACAGTTCTGACCCCATGGGCAGAATTCCTGCACTCAGTCCCCAGAGACCTGGTCATTAGCAGGCACCTGTGGTCAAAGCATCTCTCCTACCGCATTCAGCTGCCCTGGGCCTTGCATACCACCCAGCAGAGAATGGCAGTTGTCTACATCTTGTGTTTAGGCTACATCTCTAGGCACAGTCTTCAGAGGTAGTAGTGTAGCTTTGTTGTCTTGGATTTGATAAGTGTTTTTCATTCTTTACTTTTGCCTTGTGTTTTTGGCAAATACTCTCAAACATAGGTGATACAGTCCTACTGAAGAATTCACTGTGAACCACCAGGATTCTAAATCCATATACCCTGGAGAACTCAGTGTGAAATAAGAACTTCTGCTTTGTCCAGCCTGCCTCCAAAGATATCTCAAGACTTTTCTATCTGCCTTTTTTCTTTATTTTTAATATATCTTATTGATTATGCTATTACAGTTGTCCCATTTTCCCCCCTTCACTCCCCTCCACCCTGCACCCCTCTCCCACCCACATTGCCCCCCTTTAGTTCTTGTCCATGTGTCATTAATTCTTTAGCTTCTACATTTCCCATACTATTCTTGCCCTCCCCTGTCTATTTTCTACCTACCGTCTATGCTACTTATTCTCTGTACCTTCCCCCCTCTCCTCCTCCCACTCCCCTGTTGCTAACCCTCCATGTGATCTCCATTTCTATGTTTCTGTTCTGTTCTAGTCATTTGCTTAGTTTGCTTTTGCTTTTCTTTTAGGTGTGGTCGTTAATAACTGTGAGTTTGCTGTCATTTTACTGTTTGTAGTTTTGATCTTCTTTTTCTTAGATAAGTCCCTTTAACATTTCATATAAGGGCTTGGTGATGATGAACTCCTTTAACTTGACCTTATCTGAGAAGCGCTTTATCTGCCATTCCATTCTAAATGACAGCTTCGCTGGGTACAGCAATCTTGGATGTAGGTCCTTGCCTTTCATGACTTGGAATGCTTCTTTCCAGCCCCTTCTTGCCTGGAAGGTCTCTTTTGAGAAATCAGCTGACAGTCTGATGGGAACTCCTTTGTAGGTGACTGTGCCCTTATCCCTTGCTGCTTCTAGAATTCTCTCCTTCATTTTAACCTTGGCTAATGTAATTATGTTGTGCCTTAGTGTGTTCCTCCTTGGGTCCACCTTCTTTGGAACTCTGAGCTTCCTGGACTTCCTGGAAGTCTATTTCCTTTGCCAGATTAGGGAAGTTCTCCTTTATTATTTGTTCAGATAAGTTTTCCACTTGTTGCTTTTCCTCTTCCCCTTCTGGTACCCCTATAATTTGGATGTTGGGACATTTAAAGATGTCCTGGAGGTTCCTAAGCCTCTCCTTTTTTTTTTTTTGAATTCTCGTTTCTTCATTCTTTTCTGTTTGTTTGTTTCTTTCTTCCTTCTGGTCTACTCCACTAATGTGAGTCCCAGTTTTTTTCCCATCACTATTGGTTCCCTGTGCATTTTCCTTCATTTCACTTAGCATAGCCTTCATTTTTTCATCTAACTTGTGACTAAAATCAACCAATTCTGTGAACATCCTGATCACCAGTGCTTTGAACTGTGCATCTGATAGGTTGGCTGTCTCTTCATCACTTAGATGTATTTGCTCTGGGGCTTTGATCAGTTCTTCCATTTGGGCCTTTTTTTTTTGTGTGTGTGTGTGTGTGTGTGTGTGTGTCACACCTGTTACATATGAGGGGTGGAGCCACCAGGGTTGGGCAACCCAGTCACTGGGTTGTGATGCTTTATGTGGCGGTGGGGTCTGAGAGGGAACAATAGCACTTGCTCTGCTCTCTCTTGGTTTTCAGTCCCTTCTGCTGCTTCTCACAAGAAAATTGGGCCTGTCTGGTGCTGGTTCCCAGGTGGGTGGGCTTGTATACGTTCTAGGACCCTGTGGGTCTTTCCAAGGAACTCTCCTGTGAGGCTGGGAGTTTCTCCCGGCACCTCAACCCCCACAAGTGTTTTCAATAATTGTTTGAGGCTTTATTTCCCTGTGCTGGGGCCCTGAGTTGCTCTTTCTGTCTTGCTCTCCAGTTTTGCCTGGTTTATCTGCAGGCGAATGTGGGACCACCTCGTCAGCTAGCTGCCTTGCATTCCTCGCTGGGTCTACCCGGTGCCACCCTGAGCCCGGGGTCTACCAGCCGCTGCCTGGGTGCCCGGTTCCACCAGTCACCACTTTTTCCTGCCAGGACCCCTCTCCACCAGCCACCCCACTCCGCCCCTCTTACCAATCTGGATGAATGTGTCTATTTTAACTCCTTGGTTGTCAGACTTCCATACAATTTAATTTTCTGTCAGTTCTGGTTGTTATTTTGTTTCTACATTTTTGTTGTCCTTAATTTGGTTGTGCAAGGAGGCACAGTGTGTCTACCTATACCTCCATCTTGGCCGGAAGTCTCTCTGGCCCTTTTCTTAGACACAGAAATCAACCAGTGTTTATGTCACAGGGTGCATGTGTGATACATTGGAATATACCCAACCTGAGAGCTATAAGATACCAAAGATCTATGTTTTGCTTTGCTTAATGCTATAAAATTTCCTAAGTGCTCTCCTGTACGTTATCATTTTAACCTTCAAAGTTTCTAGGAGAGGCTGTTGTCTACCTTTTGCTGCTGAGAAAACAGGCTTAACACTACCCAACAAGGTCATGGTAGAACCAATATTAGAACTCCACTTTTCCAGTAGCTTCCACAACATCTTGATATAGAAATGTAAAATCACTAAATGATATGTGTGTGCATGGCTAACCCCCTTAAACACATATACATATAGTCGTTAAGACTAAGTTATTGAAAAATGAGAGAATTTACAGGCCTCAGTAACTTCCATTCTGTATATGTGGCCTTGGTAGCTGAGAAATTCTTAGCCTAGTAAAGATGGAGTCTGAAAATCTATCCTGTGTTTCCAATATTATTAGCCATCAGTCTAGCATTAGGCAGTGTAGGGGGTTCAGTGGCTCTGTATAGAAAAGAAGCAGTGTTTCCACATCATTCTTTTTCATCCATTCATTCAACCAACCATCCTGTTAGAGTGACATTGTTTGTACAAAGTCTCAATCCTGGGGTGAAGGGCCTGAAATCTGATGCCCTCATCTAGCATTAAGTATATAATTGGATTAAGTCATGGTACACTTATGAATCTGATGTTTTTAATCTGTGAGGTGTTGGGGATTTGTCTTTGGCTGTTTCATGTGTGTGCACATGTTCTTAGGTCCTACACACTATTCTCCATCTATTCCACCATCCCCTTTGTTACTGCCCTTCCCACCCATGTCAGAGCCTGGGGACTGGGGAAGGAGGGTGTCACTGATATATTAAAAGTCGTCCTTATTTAGAGTCAATTTTGGGTGTTATAATGAATTCCCTCTGCTGTTATATTCCACTGAATTACATTTTTATGTTAACTTAATAACCTAATATTTTATGAACTTGTAAGATTGAATGTAAGGAATGAAATCAATATTTCTGATAATTACTTGATGGGAGTGGAAAGGGTCAGTAGAAAGTCAGTTAAAATTCCTCACTAATATTGATTAAAATTAGTGGCTTGAAGATTCTGAATATCTTATTTATAAGTGAATTTTTTTATTCTGTAACTTAGGTAAAAATTATGGCCGCAGCATTTATGGTAACAGTTAGCAGTTACTGTGTAACAGTTACTGGATTTAGGAAAGAACCAGTAATTTAGAATCAGAGCATTCTGTGTATCCCTGTACAGGGTGCTTTCAGGTTTTATTGCTGCAATCTGTCATTTTTATCTGAGATGTTCTACTTCTAAGGGTAAGTTCTCTCTTTTCCTTTGTAAGTATTAGACTCTTCCTTTTTTACTTTTCTATATTCACAGACTATATGGTTGATTCATTCAAATGTTCATGAGTGGCTCTAGAAATATTAATTTCTTACATCTGTCAAATACTATATCACAGTGGTTCCCAATTCTGACCACCCATCAGAACTTTTTTTTTTAAGACCACAGAAACAGTTTTGGTGAGCATCCCTAATGAAAATTACAGGTTCATCAAGATTGGCAGATTATATTTCGCTTCACATGTTTTTATGTTGTGAGGAAGGTGACACAAATATTATTGATGATCACCCTCTTTTACAGAGAAGGAAATTGAGGCTCTCTGGTTAAATGAGTTGCCCAAGGTCACACCTTGTGGTAACACTTCATCTACTTATTTTCCCAATGCTAGTCTCTCCACCAAACTTCTCCATCAGTATACTGTGTTGTGACCTAGGATCTTAGTCATGTTTCAAATTATCAAAGGATCACAGAAACAAAACAGAAAAACATAGTATGTTGGGATAATTGTGGGGCCATAGAGAGGCCGAGTTAGGTAAACATTCTCCTCACTTAAGGAACCTAAGAGCTCACAGTTCTTAAGTATCCTATGCCACATATAGTTGGTACATATATGATCTGGAGAAAAATATAAATAAAATACTAAATACTTTTATTATATAATCTGCTCTTTATACTTTTTTCCACCCACCAGCAAGTTCATCATTATAGGGCAATGGGTAGAACATCGGCCCAGCCACATTACATTAGTCACCTGACCTGAACACCCTACCCAACCATTAATAGAGTAGACCAAAAGAGGAGGGCTTTCTCCAGAAGGACTCACTTAATGTCTAATTACCTGGGAATAGTTTCCATTGGCATGTTTGTTTTAATTGGGTTATTAGTTAGTCATCCACTGAGGCAGTGAGGAAACAGGACCTTGGGAAGGGTGGGACTATGGAAGGGATGGTGCAGACACAAGGTGAATAGCCAGGGGAGGGACAGACAGCAGGACACACAAGTTAGAGGAAGGACTCCTCCTCCACTCCTTCTTTTAACTCCTCCATCCACACCTTCTTAAGGGACATTTTTACCAAAGAAGATAGAGTGGGATTCACTTTTCTTAGAGTAGAAGGATGAAAGAATATTGAAAGCCAGTTCTGGTTCCTCGTTTAATCTAACATGTCATGCCAGACACTGAAATACTATAGATGTGCTGTCAGATTATAAACTGCATGTTTTCTGTAGATGTTTCCCCAAATGGCATAAGTTACAAGGGTGGTAACATGTTCCTAAGAAATGTTATTGGCCTCACATACCTGCCAGCAATGTCCCGCTGATCACTGAAGCAACAGGGAAAAGCATGGAGCCAAGAGTCTGCCAGTGTTTATTTGCATACTAACCAAAGGCAAGTCATTTAACATCTGTGGGTTATATAGTTTCTTCATCTATAGAATGAAATTATGAGTGACTTACTTCTAAGGTCCTTCCTAATTCTCATTCTCAGTGATTCCAGTTACCAAGAACATTATAACCATCTTCCATGCATTTATTAAATCGGTGTATATCACCTTCTGTGTCTAGTGGGCAATGCTAATGCTTTTGGGAGTGCAGCAATGAATCCTACAGGAACTGCCTTCCTGGCACCCATGCCCAGCCAAAGAGATGAAATAGCAACACAGATGGTTCTCCCAGAAGCAAACATGAAAAATATCAGTTGATAAGGCCATAGGAAAATACACATATTTATTAAACCTCTCTGTGTGCACCACAGACTGTTCTTAATGCTTTATGTACATTTAATTTAATTATCAGAATAATCCTGTGGCATAGGTGTTATTGTCATCTATATTGTCATATAGAGAAGGGATCAAACATTCAGAGAAAAAGTAATCTTCCTCTATTTGTGCTGCTAGCATACTGGACCAAGATTTAGAAATAAGCCATTCTGATTTCAAAGCCCATGCCTTTTCTTTTAGATCACATTGCCTCCTAATGCTAGGATAATTGATAACAAGAGATGATATGTGCCATTTTGGGCAGGATAAGCACTTTCTGTCAGAGAAGCCATTTGCTCAAGGACATGGAATTAGCATGTGTGAGCTGAGGAGAGTATTTCCAACAAGGACCCTGGAGGGAGAAAGCAGTGAGCAGGCCACAGCCACTAAATATGCTCTGCCCTGTGGGCAACACCCATGAAGGAGTGGCAGTATACAGGGTTAAAAAGGTAGATGGGCTGGGGGAGATTTAAGAGTCATTGAAAAGGCATTTTGGAACTACTCAAGATTTGTGTAGGAAGTTAAATAGACAGGTGACACCTAGCCTTGTCTTTTGAATGTTCAGGTGGAAAGGGATGAGGGAGAGGAGTCAGCTGGACTGGTTGGGGAGCTACTGCAAGAATGCAGTAATTAGCCTATTGTAGCTTAAATTTAAGATCAAAAATTGAGAAAGGAGTGAAAGAGGCACAAAGAGAATGCTGTAGCACTGTCATAATCATCAGCAAACCAAACCCAAGAATAGGAAGCAGACTGGAGAGATGGAATAAGGACTCCAATTTGACTGAACTGGTGATGTACATGACTTCTTCAACTGTAGTTCTAGAACTTGAGAAAAGTTTTCAGAGCCTGAACAGGTAGGAGTCATACTATTGTAAGGGAAACCTGGGAGCTGAGGTGAACTAAAAAGTGTCTGATGCTCTGCTGTGTACAAAGCACACATACATTTAGTACTTCGTGTGCTTTTTGCTATGGCCAGAGGAAAGACCACTAAGAAAGACTAGTTATGCTTGGAGCTAACAATTATTATGTGCTTGTTATGTACCAGGCACTGTGCACAGGGTTTTACATATCTCAGTTCTCATTCCTATGAGGTGGGTACCATTATCTCCATTTTATATAGGAAGGAGCCAAAGCAAAATGAAAGAACTTAACCAACTAGTAAATGGCAAAGCTGGGGTTTGAGATCCCATCTGATGGCCTCCAGGTCTGCAGTATTGATTAAACAGAAGGGAAAGAAGTGTTGTAATCTGGCAAAATCAGACTTCGAAAATGAAAAAACAGCAAAACGTGCAGAAATGATTGATTCCTATGTTTATTGCTTTGTCGTTAGTTTGCCTAGCATGTGCTGCTTCACCAACATTAACAGTCACCTGCCTCCCACAAAGCTTGCATATTCAGCTTTTACTGATGTGCTAAGACTTAAGATACCCACAATAGAACAGATGGACGGTGGCACATTACTTGCCTTTCAATACCCCATATTGCTGTAGCCTGAAAAACGGGTGAATGTCTGAAAGTCACGAAGGACTCATGGAGGCAGAGGCATGTTGCTGTGCTCATCTGCTTCTGTGTTTGACATTGATCCCACAGCTCTTAGCATTATTTTTAAGTGATGAATATTTTATTTGTAGAAAATCATTGATGGGAATGACAAAGTTAGTACAGTGAGTGTACACATAAATTTTATTTTTAAGATTTTATTTACTTTTAAAGAGACAGGAAGGGAGGGAGAAAGACAGGGAGAGACACATCCATTGTGCAAAAGATACACACTGATTGGTTGCCTCTCACACACCCCCAATGGGGGACTTGGCCTGCAACCCAGGCATGTGCCCTGACTAGGAATCAAACAGGCAACCTTTCAGTTTGCAGGCCAGCGCTCAGTCCACTGAACCACACCAGCCAGGGCTGATTTTAAATGGAATTGTATGTCTTATTTTAATATTTCTAAATATTTATATTTAATTTTAGGGGGACATTGGCTCCAAACTTTACATTATCTCCTAGTTTTATTATTCTAATCATAGCTCTGGGGGAAGGCTTGAGAGCTTGTTTGGAGTTTCTGGCAGGGGAGTGCAGCTACTTGTATACCCTTGACCAAAAACCGGACCTCTCCTCTAGTTGGGAAGGTCGTCCTCTTCAACCTAGCATCCCTTCGGGTGGGACACACGTGGATCGGTGAGGGAAGAAGGGGACACCCGCCAAGTCAGCCAGATCAGCCTAATCAATCCTGGCGATCAGTGGGGTAACAGATGTTGCAGCCAGATCGCCCTCACATCCAGGAAGGCTTATTTGAAACTGACTACTCACTCAACTTACTTTAATATATAAGCGCCCTATGATGGCCCAATCTTCACAGTATTTGAAAGACTTCAGGGCTACAATTTTTTCATAAGATGTACCAAGGTTTTTGAATTATTTTTCCCATGAACTTTAGTGTATCTCATAATCCTAGGATATTTAATAGCCAAATAGATAAGGTAAATTGGTTGCTGGGGGGTAGTTACTTGAAAGTTTCTGGTTGTTTCTTCCCTGCCTCCACAAAGAATACTTGGAGAATGTCTGGAGAAGCAATAAGGATGGATCAGTGATTTGAATTACGACTTTGAAACCCAACATCTAAGAAAGCTGTTGTGACTCGCTGTGTGACCTTGGTTAAACCATCTAATGTCTCCCTAGTCTCCATGTCACTGTCTGAGATAATGAGCCACATACCAATCCTTGCTACCTGTGTCCTCCAGCACCTGGGAGAATTAATGAGCTGATGGCAGTAAAATACTTCAAGAGGCTTGGAGTGAAGGACCTCTCATAGGAAGGCTTACTGTTGTAGTAATTCTTTGTTAGCGTCCTTTCCCCCAAGCATGCTTTCTTTCAGTCCTCATTTTATTATCTACATGTGTATATACCTGAAATATCATTTTTCAAAAGATTTTATTTAATTTTAGAGAGAGGGGAAGAGAGGAAGAAAGAGAAGGAGAAAAGCATCGATACATGAGAGAAACATTGATTGGTTTTTTGCATGCCCCCAACCAGGGACCTTGCCTGCAACCCAGGCATGTGTCCTGACCGGGAATCAAACCGGTCTGCACAACAATGCTCAACCCACTGAGCCACACCAGTCCAGGCCCAAAATATTATTTAATATCACCAAATTGGTGCCTATTTTACTTATCTTTTTGAAAACCTGAATATATCACAGATTAATAAAGTTTCCCTGAGTTATTAATAAGGATGCAGATCAGTCAGTACATCCAACAGAAAGCTAAATTGGCTAAATATTACTCACCCCAATTACTTATTTGAAATATGGTATCATCCTACAACCCTAAAAATCTAATAATTAATATGAAATTTCAGTTTAAAGTGCAGTTTTATTTTATCAAACAAGTATGTCAAAAACGCATTTTGTTAAAGGAGCTCTTCTAGATAATTAAGAAATGAAACGTGAATTCTGAAAAACTCCAAAATCCACATTTAATTTTATACATGGAAGTACATTATTAGTGAGATAGTACATGGAAAGTTATAGGTTTAATTAGCAGATATTTCATTATATGTCTTCCATGTAAATAGAAAATAATTTCAAATAAAAGCCTGTCATTTTTTGCAATTATTGTTGGTATAGTTTTGGGAGAGTTGATTTCTTGGTGTGTTAAAGTGATGTGTGTGTGTGTGTGTTTTTAAAAAAATATTTTATTGATTATGCTATTACGGTTATCCCATTGTTTTCTCCCATTTATTCCCCTCTGCCCTGTAACCCACCTCCCACTAGCATTCCCACATGTTAGTTCACGTCCATGGGTCATATATATGTTCTTTGGCTTCTCCATTTCCCATACTATTCTTAACCTCCCCCTATTTTGTCCCCCTGTCTATTTTGTCCTACCAGTTGTGCTTCTTATTCCCTGTACCTTCCCCCCCACCCCATTCTCACCTCGGCCCCTCCCGGCTGATAACCCTACATGTGATCTCCATTTCTGTGAATCTGATCCTATTCTAATTGTTTGCTTAGTTTGCTTTTGTTTTTAGGTTCAGTTGTTCATAGTTTTGAGTTTGTTGTCATTTAATGTTTATATTTTTGATCTTCTTTTTCTTAGATAAGTCCCTTTAACATTTCACATAATAAGGGCTTGGTGATGATGAACTCCTTTAACTTGACCTTATCTGGGAAACACTTTCTCTGCCCTTCTATTCTAAATCATAGCTTTGCTGGATAGAATAATCTTGGATGTAGGTCCTTGTCTTTCATGACTTTGAATACTTCTCTCCAGCCTCTTCTTGCCTGCAAGGTTTCTTTTGGGAAATCAGCTGATAGCCTTATGGAAACTCCTTTGTGGGTAACTCTTCTTTCCTCTTGCTGCTTTTAAGATTCTTTCCTTATCTTTAATCTTGGATAATATAATTATGATGTGCCTTGGTGTGCTCCTCCTTGGGTCCAACTTATTTGGGATTCTCTGAGCTTCGTGGACTTCCTGGAAGTCTATTTCTTTTGGCAAATCAGGGAAGTTCTCCTTCATTATGTTTTCAAATAAGTTTCCCATTTCTTGGTCTTCCTCTTCTTCTGTCACCCCTACAATTCAGGAATTGGAATGTTTAAAGTTGTTCTGGAGGTACTTAAGCCTCTCTTCATTTTTTTTTTTAATTTTTTTTCTTCATTTTGTTCTGGTTTAATGTTTATTTCTTCCATTTGCTCCAAAACATTGATTTGAGTCCTGGTTTCCTTCCCATCACTGTTGGTTCCCTGTACATTTTGCTTTATTTCACTTTGCATAGCCTTCACCTTTTCCTCTATTTTGTGACCATACTGAACAATTTCTGTGAGCATCCTGATTACCAATATTTTGAACTCTGCATCTGATAGTTTGGCTATGTCTTCATCACTTCGTTGTATTTTTTTCTGGAGCTTTGATCTGTTCTTTCATTTGGGCCATATTTTTTTGTCTTGGTGTGCCTTTTACATAGTAAGGGCAGAGCCTTGGATATTCCCCAGGGCAGGGCAACCGACATCACTGTGTTGTGGCACTGTATGTGGGGGAGGGGTCCAAGAGGGAACAATGCCACTTGCTCAGTTCTTGGCCAGCTTTCAATCAATTCCTCCACTACCCACAAGTAAATTGGGCCCTTCTGGTGCTGATTCCCAGGTGGGTGCGCTTATGTATGTTCTAGGACCCTGTGGGTCTCTCTAATGAATTCTCCTGTGAGACCGGGAGTTTCTCAACACCCACTGGGTTTTTTTTTTTCAGTCAGATTTTGAGACTTTATTTCCCCATGCTGAAACCCTGGGTTGCTCTGTCTGTCTTGCTCCTCAGTTTATCCACATGCACGTATAGGACCGACCACTCAGCCAGCCACTGCCTTACCAAAAGTCCTGTCTGCACCCCAGCCACCTATCTCTGCCCCTCCCACTAGTCTGAATGAATGATTCTTTAACTCCTTGGTTGTTGTACTTCTATACAGTTCTATTTTCTGACAGTTCTGATTATTTTTTGTTTTTAAATTTGTTGTTGTCCTTCTTTGGGTTGTGCAAGGAGGCACAGTGTATCTACCTACGCCTCCCTCTTGGCCAGAAATCTGGTGTGTGTTTCATCACTAGGTAAAGATTATTACCTGTTCAGTAATTTAAAAGTTTTTCTTTCATTAAAAATAACCTTCTTCATAATTAGTGTCTTTTTTATTACTCTATGTTTTGTGCTTGAGAACATTTAGAAGTCACAGTGACTTGTTCAAGGCCACAGTTCAAGTATATACACACACATCAGGACTAAAATCAGCATTCTAACTCTCAGGGCCCATTACAGCACCCTAAAGTCATCCTCCTGTTAAACTACTAGTATCTGATAGCCTTGCACTTTTAAAGGCCTTTGCTTGTCCTTTATGTTTTCAATACATGCCTTTTCATTATAGTACAAGGCACGAAGAAGTGAATGATACCTTCTCTGAGCAAGTGACATTTAATCTGGGACCTGGTAATAAGCAGAATTGAGTTAAGGGGAGGGTGGGGAGGGACAGGTATTCCAGGAAGAGAGAAATCTACAGAGACCTTAAGTGCTAAGAGCTTGGCACCTTCCATGACCTGTAAGAAGACAGATTATGAACTTAGTCTGAGCGTCACTGAAAAGCCCCTCATCCTGGCTTCCCCACTCCAAGCCACTCTGTGCACGTGGGAAAGAAGTATCTACCACCTCAGCTGCCAGCTGATTTACAGAAGAAAAGACAGACAGTCATCTCTTATCATTGCAGCTCATTAATGAGACCTGGAACTTCTAGGGTTTCCGGGACAATTTGGTTTAACAAACCTCCACACTGCTGTTTCTTTGGGGAAATGAAAGAGCAAGGAGAGGTGAGACAGAAGGGCATAACTTACCCCGAGTTCACTGGTGCCTAACTGTATTTGCTAGCATGGAGAAGTTACGCACTGGAGAGAGGTAAATGAGCCTTACTAATCTGCATTGAAATATTTTATGAATGTGAATTTTTGTATCTCTCCCCTCTTCAAACAAAGATTCAAAGCAATCCAATTTTAAAAGTCATATGATCGTTCTTAAATTTTGTTAAGCAAATCCAAAGATTTTTTTTTGCTTAACCTGGGGCAGTATATTTTGTGGATACTGATAACCCTACAGTTTAAAATGTAACTTCATATTGATCCCCATTTCTCAGGGAAAGGAGACACTCTTCTACTTGTGGTCACTGGCATTTTGGGTGAAATCCTGAAGTGATTGTCCACTGGTAGCCTAATGAGGTACCCATGCCCAAGTTCAGGTTAAAATGTTAGGACATCAGCTAAACTCTGACTATTCATGTTTATTTCCTGGAAGTAGTTTAAGTTGTTAAAGAAAAGAAAATCCCACTCATCCTTGTTTGGTTAAAGTAACAAAAAGAGTTCACATAGAACATAAATACATATTTAAATTACTAAATCATGTCTTGACCAGTGTGGCTCAGTTGGTTGGGCATCATCCTGCAAAGTGAAAGGTCACCAGTTCATTTTGCAGTCAGAGCACATGCCTGGGTTGAGACTTTGGTCCCTGGTCGAGGCACACACAAGAGGCTACTGATGGATGTTTCTCTCCCTTTCTTTCTCCCTTCCTTCCTCTCTCTTCAAAAATAAATAAATAAAATTGTAATAAATTACTAAAACACAAACATCATAGTAAAACTTACCCATCTACCAATTAGGACCATCATTAAAACGTAAACCTCAAACCTACTCTCAGTAATACCAATGGCTATGGTTTATTATAGGCTATAGCAGTTCGTCTCCCAACCAAGTGAAGCCACTGCCTCTTGGAGGAGAAATAGTGTCAAGATCATTTCGTCATCGTCATACTGTCTTCTCATATGCTGTTCCATATGAGAAGTAACTGATCCATCTTGGCTGGTCTCTCTCCCTGCATATCCCTGACATGAGAATGTGATAGGACTACTTGATATAGTAAGTCCAGGGCTGGGTAATCCAGTGGCCCCTAGACCTCCTGGCTCCAGCTTGGGAATGTCCAACAGTTTAGAAAAAAAAAACAAAATAAGGCAAGTGCCTGACTCATGTCTTTTTTAAGAATAAGGAAAACTTTTTCTTTTTTTTTTTTTTAATTTTTTTGTATTTTAAATAATTTTTTTTATTTTGGGTTTTTTTCTTTTGTATTTTAAAGTATTTTTTATTGATTATGCTATTACAGTTTTCCCAATTTCCCCCCCTCTATCTACCCTCCACCCTGTCCCCCCAACTCTCCAGCATTCTCTGCCTTAGTTCATGTCCATGGGATGTACATATAAGTTCTTTGAGTCCTCTATTTCCCATACCATTTTTTATCTCTCTCCATCTACCGTATGCCTACTAATTATGCTTCTTCTTCCCTATACCTTTCCCCCTCCCATTCCCCTCTTCCCCCTCCCCATTGAAATCCCTCTGAGTGATATCCATTTCTCTGATTCTGTTCCCTTTCTAGTGGTTAACATAGGTTTTGTTTTC
>PVKU01015670.1:0-17410 GCA_004027475.1 Anoura caudifer | reverse complement strand
GGATGGAACTGGAGAGCATTATGCTAAGCGAAATAAGCCAGGAGGTGAGAGACAAATACCATATGATCTCACCTTTAACAGGAACCTAATCAAAAAAACAAACAAACAAGCATAATATAACCAAAGACACTGAAATTGAGAACAAGAGAGGAGAGGGATAGGAATATCCAGGGAAAAGGGGAAGGGATTAGAGCAACAAATATGAAAGACATATGGACAAAAGCTAGGGGGGGGTGGAAATGGAAGGGAGCTGGGGAGGGCTGGGGCGGAGGGATGGGATGGGAGTAGAAAACAGAAAACTGTATAAGAACAACAATTAAAATAAAATTTAATTAAAAAAAATAAGCTTCCACGTAAAAATGGGCATTACCAGAGCAATGCCGTCAGTGGCAAAAAGAGACTTGATTTTTTTGAACAAGCTATGAGGTTGTTATCAAATAGGACAATAATGATGACTAGTTATACAAATAAATAAACACAAGTAGGCCTGTGTTGCTAAATATCTAGTCATGTCCTTTATGGGCTTAGCAGTCCCAATTAGGAAATATATCTATAATAATACTCAAGGATCAAAAATAGTCATTATAAATTTCTAAACCTCAAAGGATCAAATTTCTCATAGTATGAGCTAGACAAATTATTTTAACTAAAAGCTATGCCAAACTAATTGTAATTATGCTTATTTGAATAAATCCCTAATTGCATGTTTTAAGGATAGGTATTTAGAAAAATTCCTAATTTTCTAAAATGTGAAGTTATGGAGAAATTCACCAGCCTAAATGAGCAATATTAATTACATTCTTTGCAATTCTGTTATCATCTCGGCAGAGAGGACTCATGGCAAGGCAGTAGCTGGGGGATGGGGATTTCTGCCATTTGAGTGAGTATAAACTGGGAAGAACAACTGGGAAGTGAGTCAAACTGCACAACCTGGGGTTCCAGTGAGGGAAAACTAAAGCCTTAAAACCTCTGGCTGTAAAAACCCATGGGGGTTGTGGCAGTGGGAAGTCTCCCAGCCTCATAGGAGAGTACATTGGAGAGACCCACAGGGTCCTAGAACATATACAACCTCACCCACCCAGGAATCAGCACCTGAAAGGGCACAATCTTCTTGTGGGAAACTAGGGAAGTGACAGAAAGTGGGGTGAGAGAAGAGCAAGCATGCAAGCAAGCAGCATTGTTTCCTCTCTGACCCATCCCCACAGACAGCACCACAACACGGTGAAGTGGGTTGCCCCGCCCTGACAAATACCTAAGGCTCTTCCCCTTATAACATAAGAGCTGAGTAGAGACAAAGAAATATGGCCCGAATGAAAGAAGAGATCAAAGCTCCAGAAAAATAACTAAACCATGAGATCTCAGATGCAGAGTTCGAAACACTGATAATCAGGATGCTCATAGAAATGATTGAGCTTGGTCACAAAACCAAGACTATGCAAAGTGAAATAAATGAAAATATACAGGGAACCAACAGTGAAAGGAAAGAAACTGGGACTCAAATCAATAATTTGGAACAAGAGGAAGAAATAAACATTTGACTGGAACAGAATAAACAAACAAGAATTCAGAAAAAATGAGGAGAGGCTTAGGAATCTCCAGAACAAGTTTAAATGTTCCAACATCAGAATCACAGGGGTGCCAGAAGGAGAAGAACAAGAGCAAGAAATTGAAAACTTATTTGAAAAAATAATGAAGGAGAACTTCCCTAATCAGTGAAGAAAGTAGACTTCCAGGAAGTCCAGAAAGCCCAGAGAGTTCCAAAGAAATTGGACCCAAGGAGGAACACACCAAGGCACATCATAATTACATTACCTGAGATTAAAGATAAACAGAGAATCTTAAAAGCAGCAAAAAGAAAGGGAGAGTTACCCACAAAGGAGTTCCCATAAGACTATCAGCTGGTTTCTCAAAAGAATCCTTGCAGGCAAGAAGGGGCTGAAAAGAAGTATTCCAAGTCATGAAAGGCAAGGACCTACATCCAAGATGACTCTCTTCAGCAAAGCTATCATTTAGAATGGAAGGGAAGATAAAGCGCTTCTCAGATAAGGTCAAGTTCAAGGAGTTCATCATCACCAAGCCCTTATTAGATGAAATGTTCAAGGGACTTATCTAAGAAAAAGATGAACAAAACTAGGAACAGTAAAATGAAAACAAACTCACAAGTATGAACAACTGAACCTAAAAAAACAAAAATGAAAGCAAACTAAGGAAACAACTAGAACAGGAACAGAATCACAGAAATGGAGATCACATGGAGGGTTATTAGTGGGGAGGGCAGGGGAGAATGGGGGGAAAGGTACAGGGAATAAGAAGCATAATTGGTAGGTACAAAGTAGACAGCGGGAGGTTAAGAATAGTATAAGAAATGGAGAAGCCAACGAACTTTTATGTACAACCCATGGAAATGAACTAAGGTGGAGGGATGCTAGAGAGTGGGTGGGTACAGGGTGGGGGGGCAAAGGGAAGAAAAAATTGGGACAACTGTAATAGCATAATCAATATAATATACTTTAAGAAAACAATACTGTTACCATCAATCATTAAAGAGTGCAGTGAATTTCTTCAAAAGAAAAAGAAACCACAAAGAATACAAACTCATTTCCTTATCATTAATCATTTCTCGACAAGCTCCTAAAATATGAGAATCTTCTAATATTTCTCACAATTCCCCTCTGCTCAGTACAATTATCCTTCATTATGATAGCATTCTATTTCAATCACTGTCTGTTAGGGAAGTGGGATTTCTCCTCTTGCCAATCAAAATGGAAAAGGGTGTCAGTAAGTATTGTTTTCCGAACTTTTTTTCCTCCAGATGCCAAATTCCTACCCGTGAGCCAGAATCAGAAATATTGGAAAATTAAAAAGAAAGAGGAAAAGGTTCTACAGAGATGTATATGAATCAGAGGGGTGGAGAGAGGAAAAGGGGGGAAGAAGAGAGGGAAGGAAGAGGAAATAAGAGCCTTTGCTAATACTGTGTCAAAGAAATAATTTGATTAAGCCCATTTAAAAAAAAAATCTTGCACTCCTTACTGAAGAGACGATATCACTTCTCTATTCACAAAGTAGCCGCCATAATATCTTACCAGATTGCCAGTGCTTGCCAGGAATTTGAGAATTAACTTTCAGATGACATTTGCAAAGGTCCAAGTCATAATTTAATCATAGATTAATATTGTTGTCGACCCAACAGTTAATGGAGCTTAATATTCTCTTGATTTTCCTGATTAAATTACTGCTCAAAAGCTTAGTTTCACAGATGGCAGTTTATAAGATAAAGATATATAAACATCACCTTCACTCAGTTCTCAGAATTTAAAAACTGTCTCATGTCAAATATAATTTAAGATCACTGGATACTGACATCATAAGACAATTTTTTTTAGTTACTTTCACAAGACACAAAGAATAAACAATCAGCTCTTCTAGAGAAAGGACACCAAGCAAAAAGGAAAAGAAAAAAAAACCAGAATGTGGGGCTTGGGGAGGTTAGGGGAAGGGCAAAAACCGAACACATGTAATGACTTTATATTATGTAAAGTGCTACCCAAAAACTTCTGAGCATAGCCCAACAAGAGCTTATTCACTCACCCTCCTATGAGACTTCGGTCACTGCCTGAAAGCAGCTGTGCAAACAATCTTTTAGCAACCTGTTATTTCAATTCAGTCCCAAATCTTTCCATTGGTAAATTTTCAGTGAAAAGACCTGAGATATGCAGTATTTGCATACATATGAATATACTACCGTGGACTGCAACACAAGTCTGTACCCAAGACAGTTGTAAATCAACCTGTAAAAGGAACCAAACACTTACCAAGAGTTATCTTGAGTAGCCACAGCATAACAGCTGTTTCCTGTACTGTTCTGCAAATATTATAAGTATAAAAAGTAAAACTAATGGTGATAAGCATTACAAATAATCCTGGTGGCAGCTACAGAAATATTGGTAGACATTTCTAAATGTATATGAGAAAGATTCATATTGTCTTTCTATTTTAATTTTATAGTAGAGTCAAAATTGTTTCTTCCCCAAAGGAAATAGTTCACTACTCACAACTTTTAACAGAAGATCATTGAATTCAAGATATTTTCCCAGATGGAAAAAAAATTTGAAGGAACCTAGAGTAAATAATTTTTTTTATTTCCAGAAAGAAAATATGAAATACATTAAAATATGTAACAATCCAAGAAAACCTACAGTTACTTTTTAGGGTCAGCAGCCTCCTAGAAAACATGGTCTCTTTGGTATAGCATCACAGAGAAAAAGTCACTTTGGAAGAGTGTATTTGGTTAGGCATCACAAGGCAACTTTACATTCTTAATAAAGTTTTGGACACCTATAGTTATGATCAAGGCACATTGATCGTGAATTCCTAGTGCTACAATCCAAAAAAAGAATTTGAAATGGAATATTGCATTCCTATTCAAAATTAGTCATGCCACCCCAGTAAAGTTTTATGTATAAAAAGAGCTGATTCCATTGCAATCCCAAATCTTGTCAAACAGGAGGAGAAAAACAGCCAAAATTACTTCTGCTTGAGTAGGAGGGTTCTACACTTGGTAATAATCCTGGTAAGAATACAATAATAGGAAAAAAAAGGAAAAACTAAAAACTGATAAAACCCAAGCATAGGAAACAAAATACAATTAATCTGGAGAAACTGCCCTTTCTGGAAGGAAACATGGCCCCTGTGTGTCTATGATAACTACCCCAATGCTTGACTATGGCATCTCTGCTCCATCACATACAAATACAGTCTAGCTTCAAGGTTAACTAGTTCAAACTTGGGGAGCTAATGGATACATAAATTAGGAGTATTTTTTCTGGGGCATTTCTTCTGGAATAAGATCTTTCTTTCTTTTTCTTTCTTTTCCTTCCTTCCTTCCCTCCCTCCTTCCTTCCTTCTTTCCTACCTTCCTTTCTCTCTCTTTCTGTTCTATTACAGTTGTCCCAATTTCCCCCCATGGCTCTCCCCTTCCCTGCCCACCCCTATCCTCCCAGCTCCCACAGTCAATCTCTACCCTGTTGCCCATGTCCATGGGTCCCTTATACCTGTTCCTTGACTAGATCCTTCCTCTTTTTCCCGCCTAATTCCACCCCCCCTCTAGTCACTGCCAGTGTGTTCCTTGTTTCCATATCTCTGGTTCTATTTTGCTCCTTTGTTTTGTTCATCATCTTCCACTTATAGTGAGATCAGAGCAGCGCTATTGGCAGCAGCCAAGTGCTAGAAATAGCCTAAATTCCCATAAGTAAATGAATGAATAAAAAAACTGTGGTACATGTACACAATGGAATATTATGCAGCAGAAAGAAAGAAGGAACTCCTATATTTCATGACAGTATGGAGGGATCTGGAGAGCATTATGCTAAGTGAAATAAGCCAGGTGGTGAAAGATAAGATTTATTTCTTGATCCTGCATTCCAATCTCCTAGTAATTTTTCAGAGTCAACAATGTTGACTCCAGTTTTACATTTGCTTCAAAATACATTACAGCTCTTAGATTTACTCTAGAAATAGAAGTTCTTATCCATGTTCCACAACTAAAATTCTTGGCAGAATCCATCAAGTGGTGAAAGAGTGGTGTTACAATATAACTATGACTTAGTAAAGCTATAAAATCAGAAAGTGTTACAGTGAGGAGCAGAATCAAGGAAACTTTAATTTACGGCTCTTACACAGTTTGAACATTAAGAAAAAATAAGAGGAGGATGTGGAGAAAAGGGAACCCTCATGTACTGTTGCTGGGAATGCAGATTGGTGCAGCCACTATAGAAAGTTTCTTCAGTATCAAGTTTCCTCAAAAAAGTTAAAAATGGAACTGCCTATGACCCAGCTATTCCACTTCTGGGTATACAAAGACTGCCCAGAAAGTATCCAGCCATGTAATATGAAAAATAGAGATGTTTATTGAAGATGCTTCAAGATACAAGAAACATTGTACATAGGACAATGACACCTCAGTCCCCTTCAAAGTAGGCACCTTGGGACCTCACACATTTCTCCCAATTGCCATCAGCTGCCCTGTCATATTTTCCTGAATCTTATAGACCATCTGAAATCTCTTCTGTTTCAAAGCTGATTTTAGTTTTGGGAAAAGCCAGCAGTCACAGGGCACCACATATGGGCTGTAGGGGGGCAGGGTCACCTGGGTGGTTTAATGTTTCCCCAAAAAACTCTGCATGAGAAAAACGTTGCATAAAACATGATGCATGAGTTGCCACATTTATTGTGATGAAGATGCCAATTATCAATTGCCCATAGCTGCAGCCTTCTGAATCATCCAAATAGTTTCCACAGAGAATGTTCGAGCTTAATGCAAGATTTGATGCAGATCTATTGCTCTACTTGCTCAGTCATTTTGAATGTGATGGTCACACAGTACATGTACTTGCTCAACAGCATCTACCACCCCCACTGACCAATACAGTGAAGTCATCATTGTTCACCCATGTGCATTTCAGTCCACTCTCTTTGGCTGCCAGATTACATTGATGTGGTGCAAACCATTCTCATTATATTAATAATGGCTGGACTTTTCCAGACAGACTTCATATATCCAAAGAAAACCAAAACACCAATTTGAAAGGATATATGCACCCCCATGTTCACTGCAGTGTTATATACAATAGCCAAGCTATGGAAGCAATCCAAGTGCTCATCAACATATGAATGGATAAAGAAATGGTGGTACATATACAATGGAATATTACTCATCCATAAAAAAGTATGCAACATAATGAAGGGACCTAGAGTGTATTATGGTAGGTAAAATATGTCAGCCAGAGAAAGACAAGTGTCATATGATTTCACTCATATTTTAAGTGTGAAGAACAAAATAAATGAACAAACAAAATAGAAACGGACTCATACATACAAAGAACAGACTGATGGTTGCCAGAGGGGAGGGAGTTGGAGGACTGAGTGAGAAAAGTGAAAGGATTAAGAAGTACAAATTGGTAGTCACAAAATAGTCCTGGGGCCCTGGCTGGGTAGCTCAGTTGGTTCAAGTGTTGTTACGATTCACCAAGGTTGTGGGGTTTGATCCCTGGTCAGGACACATACAAGAGTCAACCAATGAATGTATAACTAAATAGAATGACAAATTGACGTGCTCTCTCTCTCTCTCTCTCTCTTTCATCAATACATTTTAAAAAACAGTCATTGGGATGTAGAGTATAGCATGGGGAGCGTAGTCAATAATATTGTAATAACTATGCACAGCGTCAGGTCGTTACCTGATATATCGGGGGAACACTTATGAGGTATATGATTGTCTGACCTCTATGCTATACACCTAAAACCAATACAAAATAGTGTTGAATGTAAACTGTAATTGAAAAATAAAATTAAAAAAGAAAAGAAATCAAACATGATAGAACAAAAGAAAAAAAGATGAATTAGAGGAGAACAACACAGATAATACATTTTGCTTTAAAAAAACAGGCTTTACATTAGCAATAGGACTAATATTTCTTGCACACTTGGAAGAACTCATGAAGACTGCAAACTTGTATTTCAAATCACTATTTATATAAACTAAAAACATAACACTGACTCTCCTACTACCATCTCTTCTCTTCTTGACACAAAGAAATGGAGGAGGAGATTAGAAACCATGGAATACTCTGGTTCAGCTGGGAGTAGTCAAATGGTCTGACCTCTCCACTTCATTATTTTTGATGGCTTGCTTTATGAATTTCCAGAAGAATATAAAAAACAGTTTTCAGGAAATTTGTAAATAATAATGGGGGAAATGGTAAAGTGCTCTAATGGCCAAATAATTAAAATGTTAATGACATCACTACATATAAATAAACATATCAACTCAAAGTTGATTTAAACTTTTTACAGCTAAAATTATATTTTTATTATAAAACTGAAAGCAAGTTATTTTATAAATGAAGTTACTAAGTGAAAATATGTAAAAAATCATCCTCAACATAAATTTGCTTCCTCTAGAGGACGAGAAGCTAAATCCTTAGGCCTGAGAGACCACTAATGATCACTTCCTTAAACTAACTTTTCTAAACCAATTGTTAGGATTTATAAAAATATGCGATATTTACACATAATTACAAATATAAAAGTTAATATACCAATTAACCAGACCTTGTTAAATTCAGAAACACATTTAGAACATGCAGAACCATTTGATCAACCTAGCCCTGGATAGTGTGGCTCAGTGGATTGAGTGCTGGCCTGAGGACCAAAGGGTTATTGGTTCGATTCTCAGTCAGGGCACATGCCTGGTTTATGGACCAGGTCCCCAATAGGGAGCATGCAAGAGTCAACCACACATTGATGTTTCTCTCCCTCCACTCCCTCCCCTCTCTAAAAATAAATAATATTTTTAAAAGATTCAAGAAAAAAATCATATGAGCAACATAAAAGCGAATCTCAAGAAGCATTCTCATTAAGATCAAGACTATTCACTATTGAGCAATGGCCTTGGTCAACACAAAAAACAAGCAAGAAAAGGTAAGAGTTTCCAATATTAAGAGAAAAAATTATTAACATATGCATCATATGATTTTATACTTAAAAATTCAAGAAAATAAACTGAAACACTATAAGACTAATAAGCAAATTAATTAAAGTGGCCAAATACAAGTTCAGTATACATGAACTTCCCTCTACATAGCAAAGACAATCAGAAAATGTAATGAAAAAATTCCACTCAAAATGACAGTATAGGACTTAAGCCCCAGAATGGAAAAATACTGGGTAGCCGGGAAGCCAAGTTAAGACCAGGTGGCCAGAAGGAATGCTGGATATGCTGACCACAAGAATGTAACCACCCCTCCACTCCTTACTCAAAAACGCAGAGGTAGCTAATTTTATCTCCCTTTTAAATGCCTGCTCCCTTGCAGATGTTGAAACTACTGGCCAGCATGCACAGTTAATACAGGTTTGATTACTATACAACCTTCCTGGCATGGTGGTAGTGAGCTACACCACCATCTTGCCCCAATAGAGAAGGTATGAACACAGTCACTAGTAAAGGAAGTCACTGGACCATGAAATGAAAAGTTCCACAAGCCTGCCTTTTCCAAAAAGCCTGCCTTTTCTTGCAATCTAGCTTTTCCCCAAGCTTATAAAAGCAGCCAAGCAGAGCCAGCCCCAGACAGCCTAGATTACCCTCCTTTCCTCTGTGCTGTCTCCTTTGTGCTTGAGCATAAGCTTAATAAAATATGTCTGTAAATTTCTCTCTGGTTTCCTCTTGATTTCTATATTGGTGAACCCAAGAACCCCAATGCCAGTTACAACCATAGAAATAATAAAAACCACTTGGGAATAAACTTAAGAAATGTAGGAGACATTTTTTAAACAGGTATCAAATTTCACTGAAGAATAAAAAAAGATCCAAGTAAATGAAGAAGGATACATACATTCCTGGATGAGAAGACTCAATAATGGATGGATATTAATTTTCCTCAAATTAACTTATAAATTCAATGCAATGCTAGTCAAAAAATTTTTTAAAATTTTATTTTAATTGTTGTTCTTGCACACTTTTCTGTCTTTTACTCCCATCCCAGCCCACTGCCCCAGCCCTCCCCACCCCCCTTCCATTTCCATCCTCCCTAGTTTTTGTCCATGTGTCCTTTATACTTGTTCCTGTAAACCCTTCCCCTTTTCCCCTGAAATTCCCTCCCCTCTCTCCTCTGGTCACTGTCAGCCTGTTCTCAATTTCAGTGTCTTTGGTTATAGTTCGCTTGCTTGTTTGTTTTGTTGGTTAGGTTCCTGTTAAAGGTGAGATCATACGGTATTTGTCTTTCACCGCCTGGCTTATTTCACATAGCATAATGCTCTCCAGTTCCATCCATGCTGTGGCAAAGGGTAGGAGCTCCTTCTTTCTTTCTGCTGCATAGAATTCCATTGTGTAAATGTACCATAGTTTTTTGATCCATTCATTCACTGATGGGCACCTAGGTTGCTTCCAACACTTGGCTATTGCAAATTGTGCTATGAACATAGGGGTGCATAGGTTCTTTTGGATTGGTGTTTCAAGGTTCTTAGGATATAATCATAGTAGTGGAATGGCTGGGTCAAAAGGTAGATCCATTTTTAGTTTTCTTAGACAATTCCATACTGCTTTCCATAGTGGTTGTACCAGTCTGCACACCCACCAACAGTGCACTAGGGTCCCCTTTTCTTCACAACCTCTCCAACACTTGTTGTTTGTTGCTTTGTTTATGATGGCTATTCTGACTGGTGTGAAGTGGTATCTCATTGTGGTTTTAATATGCATCTTTCTGATAGCTAGCGATACTGAACATCTTTTCATCTGTCTCTGGATCCTCGGTGTGTTCTCCTTGGAGAAGTGTCTGTTCAAGTCCTTTGCCCATTTTTTAATTGGGTTGGTTGTCTTTGCTAGTCAAAATTTTAATGGGATTTGTGCATGTGTGTGTGTACGTGTGTGTGTCTATAAGTGAGTGAGAGAAAGAAAGAGAGAGAGAGAAACTTGACAAACTGAACCTAAATTTCATATGAAAGGAAAAATAAGCAACAACCAATAAATATTTGAAAAAGTATAACACATTGGGGGGATGGCTTGCAGTCCAGATGGCAAAACATTCTATAAAGAAACATTAATTCAAGAGTGCACTGAAATGGAAAATAAATGAACCCAAAAAAGTGCAACCCAGAAACAGCTGTATCCATGTTAATTTTAGTTTACCTGATAGAGGTTTAATTATTTTAATTTTCCATAAAGTTGGCATTTTAAATAACTTGGCAGAAAAGACAGATTATCCAATAAGTTGTATGAGAACTCCTGGCCATCCATTTGGGAAAATATAAAGTCAGACCCTTTACTTTATATTGGATATATTTCACTTTAAAGACAATTGTTCATATTGAAAAGCTAAATTAAGGTTTAAAAAATGAATATAGGGGAACAAAATATGGGCAAATATTTAAGAAGAGTGGGATAGAAAAGACCTTCCTAAGAAAGATACAACACTGAGTAGCCATAGAAGGAGAAAAAAATGACATACATGATACATTAAAATTTAAATATTTTTCTGATAAAAGTCAGTGGACATTTTCAAACTACTCACATGAGTCCTTGCTTTTGATAAAAATCTCATCTTCCCTTTACTCCCTTTTCTCCTTTACGAAGCTAGGCTTTTTGAGCCACTGTTTTTTATAGAATTGTTACATCTCTTGCATATGTATCCCAGAATCAATCTTTTTTCTTTTAAATCAAATTCTGTGAAAGGTTAGTAATCCGGTGCCCTGATTCTTTCAACTATGTAAGCCATTTGTGCACTCTGGTTTATGTTATGTAAATGTTGCTTCATGTTTCTATTTATGAATATAAAAAGTGCAGCGAAAGACCCCATGTGGAATAGTATGTTACAAAATGCTATTTTCTGGAAGCAGTTATTTAAAATGTACCACAGCTTACCCTTTGTCCTGACAAGTATTGGGTGGTTTAAGTGAAATATAATATAGCAGCTATATGAAGAATAGAAACATATATTGGAGTCAATATAATGACTTTTAGTTAGGATAAGATTCTACACTTAATTTCAGGTAAGTAAGACCAGCTATAGGACTATATATGTCATTTTTTTGTATTTCCAGAATAGAACTTAGCTCATGAAGGTATTTGATATGTTTGTACAATGAAAGATATCCTTTGCTGTATTTTAAAATTGAATAGAAATTTAAAGTAAATTTTGTGAAGTTTCTTTGAATTTTATATAAGATTTTGTCCTTCTAAAACCTGTACATAGTAAACAATCACCAGTTAACTCCTTTGTCTTTATAACAACTTTACATTCATCAGCCATAGACATAGTAAAATTTAACACACTTCCTCTGTCTCTCCATCATGGAATCTGAGTTGCCTTTGATATTTTATGCAGTTAGTTAAGTTGACACAAAGGTCATGTTAAAAACTGAGGGCAGAATTGCTAATGTATCACATGGTCATTGGGAGTGACTCTATTCTTAAAGAATACCAGCATGAATTCATAGTTTAGGCCATGATATTTTTAAAAAAAGAATAGAGATTCTGGGTGATAAGACTGAGTACTGAAGGAGAACTGATTCCCCTTTGCCTGCTACCTTGTGAATGATCACATCTGTAAAATGAAGGGGTGAATGTGCTGATTTAAAAGGAAATTTTCTTCTTGTATGAAAATTTTAAGAATGTAAATCAAGGTTAAAATCTTGTTTTTTTCTGGTATTTCTGTGGTTTCATATTTTACATTTAGATCCCTAATCCATTGGGGGGTTATTCTTGTGTATGGTATGAAGTATGGATCTAATTTTACCTTTGTCATATAGTAAATTTCTGTATGTGCTGGGTGTAGTTTGGGGCTTATTTTAACCCACTGGTATATATTTGTCTATTCATGGGCCAGCACAACAATGTTTTATTAAAGAGGCTTCATAGTGTTGTGAAGCCTGGTAAAGCTAATCCTATCTTCTAGTTTTTTCTTTTACAATGTTTTGCTGGCTCTTCTTCTTCTTTTTAGAGGTTTGATAGGGTTGTAGATTTGATGATTGATACACTCAATCATGAGCTTAAGGATTCAACAGGTTAATTTAAAAATTATGTCCTAAATATAATTAGGATGGTAACCCAAGCACAAAGATTTAAATTATGTCAAATAAATATAGAAATTTCACTATTATTTTTGTATGATCTATTTTAGCATAAATATTTAAGAACTAATTTTTTTTATTTTATAGTCCCTATTTTCATGTTCTGAGATGCTAAAATGTGCTTTTATTTGTAAGATGTCATATTGTATAGTGAAAAGCTACACAACTCAATTTGGCAGCCCTGTTTTTTTCTTTTTTATTATCAGAGAAGAAAAACACTTCTTCAAACTCAGCAGGGTGTCAGAGAATCCAATTTGACTGGATTCTGACAATATCTACCTGGACATAGCATCAGACCCCACATGTAAAAGGGCCCAATCCCACAAAAGCACCCTCTATTCTGAGGCTAATCTCAATCCCAGATAGTTTTACCTGTGCCTCTGACCAATCAGTCACAAATTGGATGTTTTACTGAGTCCCTCCAATTCAGAGATCCTGGTTGTTACTTCTACTTCTGATCAACTGGTTATAAATCAGAGGTTCCCAGAATCCTCTCCTTCTTTGGGTTCAATTAATTTGCTAGAGCCACTCACAGAACTCAGGAAACATTTTACTTACTAGATTATCAGATTATTATAAACTGATATAACTCAGGAACAGCCAGATAGAAGAGATGCTTAGGGCAGGGTATGGGAAAAGGGCACAACTTCCAGCTTCAATGTTTTCTCTGAGTAGGCCTCTCTCCCTAAATCTCCACATGTTCACTTAACCAGGAGTTCTCAGACAACTTCCTTTGGGTTTTTATGCAGGCTTCATTACATAAGCATGATTTATTAAATCCATTACCACTCATGATTGAACTCAATCTCAAATCTCTCTTCCGTCCCGAGAAGTCCCAACCCTCTAATCACCTGTGGCTCCACTGGCAGCCAGCCCTTGCCCTCCCCACCCCATTCTAAGGTATGGTCCAAAAATCATCTTATTAACAAGACACCTTTATTACTCTCAGCACTTAGGAAATTCCAAGGCTTTTAGGAGCTCAAGATCATAAACTGGAGGAAGACTAAATATATATTTCTTATTATATATGAGTCCCCAAATCCACAAGTGGTATCTGTCTATCTTGACAAAAGCCAAAACAAATAGTCTCTGAGACAGATCTTAGGAGTTCATATCATCACCATTTTGGTTAAATATTTGTAGTGCAAGATAAATATCAAGAAATATGGCCCTGGCTCAGTGGATTGAGCATGGGCCTGTGAACTAAAGGGTCACCGGTTTGATTCCCAGTCAGGGCACATGCCTGGGTTGAGGGCCAAGTCCCCAGTGGTGGGTGCATGAGAGGCAACCACACATTGGTGTTTCTCTCCCTCTCTTTCTCCATCCCTTCCACACTGTCTACAAATAAATAAAATCATTTAAAAAAGAAATATGAGCACATTATTTTCAATTTTAAAACACTTTTTACTAGAAAACATAAGTCAAAAGGCTGCTGTCTACACTTACAAATTTTAGCTATTTCAATACTGTCCTTTTTAGTGGAATATCCAACTGTATTTTTTTCCTGATAATTTCTTAACCCAGTTTTCTAAGCTCGTTCAAATATTATTAGCATTATTAACACCCTGGCTTATACTAGAATTCTTAGTTTAATAAACCACTGCACAGAAAAGATATATCTTGCCCAAAAGGAGCAAGTTTGAATAAGGTATAGCTATATGTTTAAATTCCAGGATGTTTTTAAAAAGAAGGACTACCACTGCAAAAACACTTATAAAGAACTAAGGAAAAAAGGAATGAATAAAACAGAAAAGTTTTAAAGTATTTCTTTCATTCACCTGTTCTACTCATTCATAATAAATCCTCCAAATTTAAGTGAGTTTGTCCCAAAATAATTTTTAAAGTGTATTCATTTAAAAATAATATTGTCTTCATGTATTTTTATCTGGCTTTTCAATCTAGCAACAAACTTTGAACTTTTAGTTCATAGAAGAAAACCTTTCAAAAATGTTTAATTTATATAAATGGATAAAAGAGAAATCTCTATTTTTGAAACTAAATAAATGCATCTTAGGTCTGAAAACAGAGCAAAAGAAAAACTATTCCTGGCCCTGCCCCTAAATTTATGTATGGGACAGAAGTTTAAGAGTAGTAGATACCTTATGTCAGGTTTTATTAGCTGGGGTGATTTCATTCATTCAACAAAACTTTTTGTACAGATATGCCAGAAAATACTTTTACAAAGTCTTCTGAAACTCAGGTATTGCTGAGTCTGAATAAAATATTATATATAACTAAATAAAAATATGTAGACTTCTACATTTCAGAAGTATGCTTTTTAATGGTTAGAACAGGATTACCCCGGTATATTAAGGCATGAGCCGCATAATCAGAAATTTTTGTATGAGTAGGCCATGTTGAGATCAGTGGTCCATTCTCAGCAGTCTTGATTCTGACTCAAATGTAAACCAAGTTCTCATGAGATCTTTATATTTATTTTCATATTCTAAACAATCTTTTATTTTTCTTTAGTTTCACTATGTAATTTCAGTGAGGTTAAATTGGAGGGGCTCAAAAAAGTGATTATTTACTGTTGATTACGGTAATAAATTGTCTGTATCCTACTGGTACGATAACCGGTGCTAACAATAATAAGTGTTTCAACAAAGACTACAAAGATATGTCCCTAAAGTACTCTTCTCAAGTTCCCACTACAAACTTTGCATACATTATTCCCCTCCTCAAAACACATTACAATCTTCTTTTGTAAGTAGTGTTGTTGGTGGTGATAATAATAGCCAAAGTTTATTTAAATCATACTAAATATCAGACTGAGGTATGTCTTTTCATAGATTACTTCATTTAGAGCTTAATACTTTTAAAGTAGGTGTTGTTCCCTCATTGTAAGAAAAAAGAAAACTGAAATTCAAAGGGGTTATTATGTGCTCAAATCCACTTAACCAATAAACAGCAGGCTGGGTTTTAAATTTAGGTATATTTGGCCTCAAATCCAGGTGGATTTGGCTTCAAAGCCCACATTTTTCTCACTGTAACATACTGATTACTGGAGTAGTTTGTGCAATATAGGGATCACTGGAGCAGATTACTGGACCAGATAAATGGAGGTGGTTAGTTATACAATGGTGGTAGCAGGCAGGGCTGAGTGGAGTTCAAATGACTGTGATTAAATAATACAAAAATTCTGACAAATTAATTAGAATGGGTATATTTTAATCACCTTAAGAAAATAACTGCACTACTCTCCAAGAGTTTTATGGTAGACTCCAATGCTTGGAGCAACTTTCGAAAATACCTAATTATGTAGCAACATGTTGTCATTTCCTATAAAAAAACTAAACAACCCACAAATACAGATAAATATAAATAAAAATATTACCCAAACATACATAATTAACTGTTATAATTAGAACATTATGTGTTTCAAGTAAGACTACAAAGAGATGTCTCTAAAGCAAATTTTCTTTCATTTGAAGAATATACAATTAACCTTCATATGAAAAAGATATATATTAGGGGTAACAAGGATGTACATTCAAAAAGAAGCCATCCAATTAAAGGTTTTGTTTGTTTTTATAAGGCACTTATTTTAACCACACTGACATTGATAATCATATTATTAATACACTTGAAAATAGCATTATGGACTTCCAGCCAAGACGAAGGCATAAGTAAATATACTTTGCCTCCTCGCACAACCAAAAGAAGGACAAAAGCAAATTTGAAAACAAAACTATCCAGGAACAAGTATAAAGGACACATGGACAATAACAAGTGGGGATGGAAACGGGAGGGAGGTGGGGAGCACTGGGGGGGTGGGCTGAGATGGGGGTGAAAAGCAGAAAACTGTACTTGAACAACAATTAAGATATAAAAAACCCCATAAAACCATCCTGAAGTATCAGAAAATTGAACTGTGTGAAAGCCCAACAACCAAGGTGTTAAAGAAGAAGCAATCATCCAGACTAGCCCAGAGACAAAGAAATATGGCCCACATAAAAGAACAGATCAAAGCTCCAAAAATAGAACTAAGGAGTGAAGAGATAGCCAACCTACCAGATGCAGAGTTCAAAACACTGGTAATCAGGATGCTCACAGAAATGGTTGAGTTTGGTCGCAAAATAGAGAAAAAAGTGAAGGCTATGCAAAATGAAATAAAGGAAAAAGTACAGGAAACCAACAGTAAAGGGAAGGAAACTGGGACTCAAATCAATAATTTGGAACAGAAGGAAGAAACAAACATTCAACCGGAACAGTATGAAGAAACAAGAATTCAAAAAAAAAAAAAAAATGAGGAGAGGCTTAGAAACCTCTGGGACAACTTTAAATGTTGCAACATCCAAATCACAGGGGTGCCAGAAAGAGAAGAGGAAGGGCAAGAAATTGAAAACTTATTTGAGTAAATAATGAAGGAGAACTCCCCCCAATCTGGCAAAGGAAATAGACTTCCAGGAAGTCCAGAAAGCTCAGAGAGTCCCAAAGAACTTGGACCTAAGGAAGCACACACCAAGGCACATCATAATTACATTATCCAAGATTAATGATAAGGAGAGAACCTTAAAAGCAGTGAGAGAAAACCAGACAGTTTACCTACAAAGGAGTTTCCATAAATCTATCAGCTGATTTCTCAAAAATATAGTATTGGAAGTATTGGCCACAGCGATTAGACAAGAAAAGGAAATAAAAGGCATCCAAATTGGAAAGGAAGAAACAAAACTATCACTATTTGCAGATGACATGATAGTGTACATAGAAAATCCTATAGGCTCGGCCCCAAAGCTGCTGGACCTAGTAACTGAATTTGGCCAAACAGCTGGATACAAAGTCAATA
>PVKU01015669.1:0-17410 GCA_004027475.1 Anoura caudifer | reverse complement strand
TCCACACATCTCCGTTTCTCTGCCCCCATACCTGTCTAGATGAATCTAACTACTTCAATTCCTTGGTTGTCAAACTTCCATGCAGCTCGATTTTCTGACTATTCTGGGTGTTAGTTGTTTTATAGTTTCATGGTAATTTTTGCTGTGGTTGTGCGAGGAGGCAAAGCATGTTTACCTATGCCTCCATCTTAACCATAAGTCTAGATCTGATTTTTAGAATCTGGATAAGTTTCTACTTTAATCTGTATTAAAAGTATTTTCCTGAAGACAGAAATCACCTAAGGGTATATATGATGACTCACTGCTATAATTTAAACATGTTATCACCATTTCAAAGAAATCCACTGTTGACTCAAAACTTTAACATCATGCTTCAGAGTTCTATATAAAATATTCACTTATAATAGCAATAGGGTGAAAATGTCCATTGATGGATGAATGGATAAACAAAATGAGGTATATGCATACAACATATAGTGAAATATTATTCAACCTTAAAAAGGAAGAAAATTCTGACACACACAACAACGTAACTAAATGTTGAGCACATTATGCTAAGTAAAATAAGTCAGATACAAAAGACAAATATTGCACGATTCCACTTATATGAGACTACAGAATAGTCAGATTCATAGAAACAGAAGGGAGAACAGTAGCTACCGGGCTGAGCAGGAGAGACAATGGGAAGTTAGTGTTTAATGGGTACAGAGTTTTAGTTTGCAGTTTTGGAGATGGATGGTGGTGATGGTTGTACACAATGTGAATAAATCCTAAACAACTTAATGCCACTGAACTGTACACTTAAAATTGGTTAAAATGATGAAAGTACATTATGTATATTTTACTACAATAAAAGAAGCACTAATCTCCACAAAAACACTATCTTAAAAACTTCATTTCCTAAATCTGCTTTTTTCATTCAGTGAATTTATACTTAGCACTTACTATTGTGTCAGGCAGTGTGGTATAAAGGTTGAGATTAAATGGCCAAGTCCCTAGCTTCCTGCCAAGATGGAGGCATAGGTGGACACACCGTGCCTCCTCTCACAACCAAAATTAAGGACAACAAAAATTTAGAACCAAAAAAACAACAGAACAGATAGAAAATTGAATTGTACGGAAGTCCAACAACGATTCATCCATATCGGTAAGAGGGGCGGAGTTGGCAGCCAGCACGAAGAGGGAGCACAGCAGGAAAAAGCAGTAGCTGGTAGTCCTGGATGCGCAGGCAGTAGTTACCAGGTAGGGGAGGCAACAAGCAGACCCAGTGAGGCGCCCACAGGGCAGCTGACCACAGTCACACATTCGCACACAGATAAACCAGGCGAAAACTGGCAGTGGGACAGACTGCGCAACCCAAGGCGCCAGCGTCAGGAAATAAAGCCTAAAAGCACCGACTCAAAACACTTGTGGGGGTTGAAGTGCAGGGAGAAACTCCCAGCCTCACAGAGGGGACTAAAATCCGAGAGAGAGCAGAGCAAGCACCATTGTTCCCTCTCTGACCCTGCCCCCACATACAGCATCACAACTCTGTGACTGGGTTGCCCTGCCCTGGTGAACACCTAAGCCTCTACCCCTCATATGTAACAGGTACGACCAGACCAAAAAAAGAAAAAGAAAAAAAATGGCTCAAAGGAAAGAACAAATCAAATCACCAGAGCCAATTCACCTAAGTGACCAAGAGATAGCCAACCTATCAGATGCACAGTTCAAAGCCCTAGTGATCAGGATGCTCGCAGAATTGGTTGATTTTGGTCGCAAATTAGATGAACATATGAAGGCTACACTAAGTGAAATGAAGGAAAATGCACAGGGAACCAATAGTGATGGGAGGAAAACTGGGACTCAAATCAATGGAGTGGACCAGAAGGAAGAAAAAAAACAACCAAACAGAAAAGAAGGAAACAAGAATTCAAAAAAATGAGGAGAAGCTTAGGAACCTCCAGGACATCGTTAAACATTCCAACATCCGAATTATAGGGGTACCACAAGGGGAAGAAGAAGAGCAACAAGTGGAAAACTTATTTGAACAAATAATAAAGGAGAATTTCCCCAATCTGGCAAAGCAAATAGACTTCCAGGAAGTCCAGGAAGCTCAGAGAGTCCCAAAGAAGGTGGACCCAAGGAGGAACACACCAAGGCACACCATAATTACATTAGCCAAGATTCAAATGAAGGAGAGAATTCTAGAAGCAGCAAGGGATAAGAGGACAGTCACCTACAAAGGAGTTCCCATCAGACTGTCAGCTGATTTCTCAAAAGAGACCTTCCAGGCAAGAAGGGGCTGGAAAGAAGTATTCCAAGTCATGAAAGGCAAGGGCCTATCCAAGATTGCTCTATCCAGCAAAGCTGTCAATTAGAATGTAAGGGAAGATAAAGCGCTTCTCAGATAAGGTTAAGTTAAAGGAGTTCATCATCACCAAGCCCTTAGTATATGAAATGTTAAAGGGACTTATCTATGAAAAAGAAGATAAAAAATAGGACAGTTAAAAGACAGTAAACTCACCGATATTAACAACCACACCTAAAATAAAAGCAAACTAAGCAAACAGCTAGAACAAGAACAGAAACACAGAAATGGAGATCACATGGAGGGTTAGCAACAGGGGAGTGGGAGGAAGAGAGAGGGGAAGAAGGTACAGAGAATAACTAGCATAGATGGTAGAGAGAAAATAGGGGGAGGTTAAGAATAATATGGGAAATGCAGAAGCTAAAGAACTTATGACACATGGACATGAACTAAAGGGAGGGGATGTGGGTGGGGGGGTGTGCATGGTGGCAGGGAATGAAGGGGGAAAATGGGACAACTGTAATAATATAATCAATAAAATACACTTAAAAAAATAAAAAATAAATAAATGGCCAAGTCCCTGATCTCATGAATATTTGGCAGCAGCTGGGGTGCAGGCAGATAATACACAGATAAATGTACAATGTCAGGTGGAAGTGAGTACAATGGAAAAATCATTAGGCAGAGTGAGGGAGAACAGTGTGCAGAGGCTAATGGGGGTTGGGGGGAGGGTTGCTATGTTGTAGAGGGCGGTTGGGAAAGAATCCTCCCATGGGTGACATTTGAGCAGAGACTTGAAGGCGCAGAGTGCTCCAGGCAGGAGACACAGCTCTGTAAAGGAGGCAGTATGGCGGGAAGGGGATAAAGGAGGTAATAAGGAGACCGAGAGCACACAGCCACTTTTTGTTTCTAACAAACTTTTCAGTACAGAAATATTTCCTCTACCACCCTGGCTGGTGTAGCTCAATGGACTGAACACTGGTCTGTGAACTGAAAGGTCACTGGTTTGATTCCCAGTCAGGGCACATGTGTGGGTTGTGGGCCAGGTCCCCAGTTGGAAATATGCAAGAGGCAACAGACAGATGTATTTCTCACGCACCAATTTTTCTCTCCCTCTCTCCCTCCCTCCTCCTTTCTCTAAAAATAAATAAATAAAATATATTTTAAATATGAAAAAAGAAACATTTCCTCTACCATCTATGAGTCTTTCATTTGTCTTAATGATCAGAAGAACCAACTCTCGTACCTGACTCTAACAGACAAGGTTTGCACATTTGTAGAGACACTGGCCTCTCCCATTGCTACCAATTTACATCTTCCATTGCTAGAGTGCCCTCCAGTGTCTTTATGTGAAAACAGCATCGGGCATGGATCTTTTTCCCCTTTAATTGTTTTTGTATTTGGCCAAAAAAATAGAAGGGGGCATATCATCTTTCTCACAAGAAAATTCTGTGAGATTAATTAAGAAGACAAGTAAAATTGTTTTAAAATAAGCCTGCATTACTTGTAAAGTGGTAAAGTGTATGCATGTGCAACGATGTTTTTAAATGACCATATAAATTTTAAAAAGATCCAAAAAGAGGCCCTTATTTTGATAATATACAATTTTTCATCATTGTTGAACTTTCAGTTAAACAGCAAACACAGTCTACTACCACTAAACTGTGACCCTAATTTTACTGGAGGTGGCAAGTAGGACAATTAAGTAACAAAAAAGTGTTGCCTTTAAAAATTTTCAATAATATGGAGCACTACAGTGACTGCCTTCTCAGTCAAAATATTGTACAGAGAAACAGTTAAGATAGTCTTGCCTGTACCAAGCATCCTAGTAAAACAGAATCCTTGCTTCTCATGGAAATTGACTTTGATTCCTTTATTATAAAATCTAGTAGCTTTGTTAATCACGAAAGCCTAACTAAGAGGAAGACGTTACATGTGGTATAGTTCTGAACAGAACCTGCAGGAGAGGTAAAATTCTTTGCCCACTTATAGAAACACCTCGTAGCTGGGTCAGTGTGACAGCCAGTGCCGCAGAGGGAAAAGCTACCAGCTCTGTAACCAATAAGACAGACTGCTTACTTTACTGTGCAGTAGTCTGCTGATGCCAAGGAAAATGGGCAAATAAGCCTCCCAAAAGCATACTGCAATCCAGGTATCCGTTTCTGGAAGGTGATTTGACAACAAGCATTAAAAGGCTTAAAATATCCATACTCTTTGACCCAGCAAGTTCACATACAGAAATTTACCTTGAAGTATATAAGTAAGGGTAGCCAGATTTGGGTATAGGAACATTTCTCTCTGCACGTTCCAAAAAAGAAAACTCGGAAATAGACTAAATGAACAACTGTTCAGAAAGTATCCAGGTGTGTTATATGAAAAATAGAGACAGTTTTTGAAGAAGATACAAGATACAAGAAACAGTGTACATAGGACAATGATGCCTTGGTCTCCTTCAGAGTAGGCACCTTGGGACCTCATACAGTTTTTCCAGTGTCTCTTCCACTGTTCAAAATGCTCTGCAAAATCCTTTGTTGGAATTGCCATCAGTGGCCCCATTATATTCTTCTGAATTTCATCAGTGGCCTGAAATCTCTTCCCTTTCAAAGGTGACTTTAGTTTTAGAAAAAAACAGAAGTTGCAGGGTGCCAAATCTGGGCTGTAGGGTAGCTGAGTCACCTGGATGATTTGATGTTTTGCCACAAAACTCTGAATGAGACATGATGCATGAGTAGGTGAGTTGTCATGATGAAGTTGCCCATCACCAGTTGCCATAGCAGCGGCGGTTTCATCATATTGCATCTCTCTACTGATGAAGACCATTGAGGTAGTACTCCCTATTAACTGTTTGGCCTGGAGGGGCGTACTTGCGATGGACAGCCCCTTCTCAATCAAAAAACGTGGTTAACATGGCGTTGATCTTGCTGCAATTTTGCCATGCCTTCTTCAGGCACGAAGAACCAGAAGACTTCCGTTGGGACGACTGGGCCTTCATTTCTGGACCACAGATGTAGACCCATGATTCATCTCCAGTTATGACCTCTTTGAGGAAATCTGGTTCATTTGTAGTGCTTTGAATCAAGTCACTAGCAACTGCTACATGATGTTCCTTCTTCTGTGATAGCAGAGAAGCCTTGGAATGAATTTTGCCACAACCCTCTTTCATGACAAGATCATATGCCAAAATTTTGAACACAGTAGTTTTTGGAATCCCCAGATCAGCTTCTGGTTCTCGTACTGGCAGTTTCTGATCTTTGTTGATTGCAACCCATACACATTCAACAGATTACTGACCATCTTTCAAGCATTTGTGCCACACTTTTATTTGTGCTACACTCATTGCATTGTCCCCAAAGGCCTTCTGAATTATCTGAACAGTTTCCACAGAGGGATGTTCAACTTTCTCACTGCTTCCAGTCTTCCCTGCTTTAGTCTCTCCCCTCTGCATCCCTCTTCTCCGATTTCTATCCTCCTTTTGGCTCCCTTCCTTACTTTCTTCCCTTAATGGCCTCACATTAGTACAGAAGGACAGCAGTGGTTGTCGCCACAACCTCAGGAGGCTTCAAATAGGAGGTCAACCCTGCAAAAGGGCCAACCAGAAACCCATTAAAGCTCCTTCACACCACTTACCACAGCTCAATTGGCTCCTCACATACTGTCCCTTATTGTTTACCCAAGTGCTTAGCTTGTATTGGCACCTCTCTAAACTGTCTTCACCTGTTTTTTTCCTTTTCCCTGCTTCCTCTCTAAGCTGAAGCTGCCCAGCAGCAGGTAGATCCTCAGCACACTTCTTCCTGCCACCTCTGAACATACACAGTCTCATGGGGCCCTTTCCCTTTCAAAGTTTAGTAATTAGAAACTAACTATTCTGGAAAATAGAGTATCAAGATAAGAAGGAAAAAGAGATTACAGGTATCAGAAATCTTACAAAATTTGCTACAGGCAGCTAAAACAAGATTTAGAGGGAAATTTATTATTAAATTTTTATACTAAAAAAGAAGAAAGGTCTAAAATCAATTACCTAGAAACTAGAACAAAAGGGGAAATTAAACCCAAAGTGAGCTGAACATAGGAAATAACAAAGATAGGAAGAGAAATCAATGAAATAGAAAACTGAAAACAATAGGGGGAAAAAAATCAAGAAGACCAGAAGATAGTTCATTAAGAAGGCCAATAAAACTACTAAAACTTAGCCAGACTGACCAAATGAAAAGGAGAGAAAAAAGAATCACCAATATCAGGGAGAGAGGGCACAACGCTACTGACAATATGACCATTAAGAGGAAGACAAGCCTAGAGGTGGTATAAGGGTTAAGTGCAAATGGGCTTGAGAGAGTTTGGGGGATGATGGAAGTTGGGGGGTTAATTTAAAACTGGACTGTGGGCCCTGGCCAGTGTGGCTCAGTTGGTTAAAGCATCATCCCTTAACTGAAGGGTTGCGGGTTTGATTCCAGTCAGGGTACATGCCTACATTGGGTTTGATCCCTGGTCCAAGTGTGAATGGGAGGCAGACAGTCGATGTTTCTCTCTTACATTGCTGTTTCTCTTTTTCTCTCTGTCTCTCCCTCTCCCCTCCTCTCTCTCTAAAAGCAATGAAAAAAGATCCTTGGGTGAGGATAAAAATAAAACAATAAACCGAGACTGTTGTGATGGCTGGGCAACTCTACAAATTTACTAAAGACTATTTAATTCACACTTACAAAGGAGAAATTTTAGGGTGTGTAAATTATACTGCCATCTCATTTTGTTAAAAAAGAGATGATCATAAACAACTCTATGCTCATAAATTTGACCACTTACATGAAATTGACAAATTTCTTGGAAAAACACAAACTACCAAGATGGAGGCATAGATAGAAATCCTTTGCTTCCCTGCACAACCAAAAGGAGGATAACAACCAATCTAAAATCAATAAACAACCAGAAGCACCAGAAAATCAAACTGCACGGAACTCTGACAACCAAGGAATTAAAGAGAAAATCAACCAGAACAACCAGACTGGTAAGAACCTGAGGTCAGGCCATGCAGGTGGGGCCGGTTGAGAAAAACCACAGAAAGGTGGCAGATGTGAGGTGGCCAGTTCAGAGAAACTGAGGTGAGGCAGCAGACTGGGCAGGTGGGACTGGGTGAAGGTGAAACTGAGACTCAGAATTGACTGTGGACTACAGCGGTTTCCGTGGTGGGAGAAACTCCCAGTCTACATGAGAGTCCACTGGAAAGTGGGCTAGAGATGAGCAAGCAAGCTATATTGTTCCCTTTCCAGCCCCTCCCCCACAGACAGCACCACAGCACAGCAGGGAGGGTTGCCCTGCCCTGGTGAATACCTAAGGCCCCATGCCCTTACAACTTATCAGGCGTGCCAAGACAAAGAAATATGGCCCAAATGAAAAAACAGAGCAAAAGTTCAGAAAGAGAACTAAGCGATGCGGAGACAGCCAACCTATCTGATGGAGAATTTAAAGGCCTGTTAATCAAAATGCTCACAGAACTGATAGAGCTTGTTCGAAAAACGAAAAAACATATGAAAGACACCCAAAATGAAATAAAGCAAAATATTCAGGGAACCAACAGTGACAGGAAGGAAACCAGGACTCAAAGCAAAAATTCAGAACAAAAGGGAAAAATAAACATCCAACTGCAACAGAATGAAGAAACAAGAATTCAAAAAAGTGAAGAGAGACTTACAAACCTCTGGAACAACCTGAAACATTCCAATATCCGAATTATAGGGGTGCCAGAAGGAGAAGAATAACAGTGAGAAATTGAAAACTTATGTGAATAATGAAGGAAAACTTCCCCAATCTGGTGAAGGAAATAGACTTCCAGGGAGTCCAGAGAGTCCCAAAGAAGTTGGACCCAAAGAGGAAGACACCAAGGCACATCATCATTAAGTTACCCAAGATTAAAGATAAACAGAGAATCTTAGAAGCAGCCAGAGAAAAGGAAACTGTTACCTACAAAGGAGTTCCCATAAGACTGTTAGCTGATTTCTCAAAAGAAAACTTGCAGGCAAGAAGGGGCTGGAAAGAAGTATTCCAACTCATGAAAGGCAAAGACCTACATCCAAGATTACTCTATCCAGCAAAGCTTTCATTTAGAATGGAAGCAGATAAAGTGTTTCTCAGATAAGGTCAAGTTCAAGGAGTTCATCATCACCAAGCCCTTACTATAAGAAATGTTAAAGGGACTTATCTAAGAAAAAGAAGATAATAAAATATATGAGCAGCAAAATGACAACAAACTCACAACTATCAACAAATGAACCTAAAGGAAAACAAAAACAATGAAAACAAAAACTAAGCAAACAACTGGAACAGATCAGAGAAATGGACATCACATGGAGGGAGTTCAGTGGGAAGGGAGGAGGAAGGAATGCGGGGGGAAGGTACAGGAAAGCAAAAGCATAATTAGTAGGCATAAAATAGATGGAGAGAGAGAAAAAATGATATAGGAAACAGAGGATTCAAAGAACTTATATGTACAAGCCATGGGCATGAACTAAAGGGGGAGGAATGCTGGAAGGTTGGGGGGGCAGGGTGGAGGGGAGATAAAGGGGGGAAAATTGGGAGAACTAATAGCATAATCAATAAAAAATACTTTAAAAAATAAAAATAAAAAACTAGATAATCTAAATTTGTGGTTTAAATTAAAGAAGACTACAGTCACAAACATTTAAGGAAAAAATACCTCCAATTCTACACAAAAGAGAAAAGGAAGGAACACTCTCCATTGTATTCCATGTGGCCATCACTACCTGGATATCAAACCCAAACCAAGACAGTACAAGAAAACTATATGTTAATTTTTTGTGAGGATAGATGCAAATATTTTAAATAAAATTTTAGCACATTTAATCCAACAATATATAAAAATAATACATTATGATCAAGTGGACTTTATTCCTGGAATGCAAGGTTGCCATAACTTTAAAAATTAATCAATCTAATTCACCATACTAACACACAAAAGAAGAAAAGCTCTATAATTATCACAATAGATATAGAGAAAACATTTTATAAATTCAGATCCATTCTTTTTTTTTCTTAATTGAATTTATTGAGGTGACACTGGTTCGCAAAACCATATAGGGTGCAAGTGTACAACTCAATAAAACATCATCTTCTTTTGAGAAGGACAACGACAAATTTAAAAACAAAAACACCCAGAACTGACAGAAAAATCAAACTGCATGGAAATCTGACAACCAAGAGGTTAAAGAAGAAACATTCATACAGGCCAGTAGGAGGGGCAGAGACAGGCAGCCAGGTGGAGAGGATTTGTGGCAAGGCAGGGGCTGGTGGGCCAGCGATGCAGCGGATTGCAGACCTGGTGGTCCCACATTTGCGTGCAGATAAACCAGGAAGAATGAGATAGACTGTGCAACCCAGGGTTCCAGTTTGGGGAAATAAAGACTCAAACCTCTAACTGAAAACACCTGGGAGGGGTTGAGGCAGCAGCAGAAGAAACTCCAGCCTCACAGGAAAGTTCACTGGAGAGACCCACAGGATCCTAGAACGTACACAAGCCCACCCACCAGGAATCAGCACCAGAAGGGCCCAATTTGATTGTAGGTAGCGGGGGAAGTGACTGAAAGCCAGCAGAGAGCCGAGCAAGTGGCATTGTTCCCTCTTGAACCCCTCCTCCACAAACAGCATCACAACGTGACATGGGTTGCCCCACCCTGTCAAATAACTAAGGCTCTGCCCCTTACTACATAACAGATGCACCAAGACAAAAAAAGTATGACCCAAATGAAAGAAAAGATCAAAGTTCCAGAAAAAATACAACTAAGTGATAAAGAGACAGCCAACCTATCAGATGCACAGTTCCAAACACGGGTAATCAGGATGCTCACAGAACTGGTTGAATATGGTTGCAAATTAGATGAAAAAATGCAGGCTATGCAAAGTGAAATAAAGGAAAATGTACAGGGAATCAACAGTGATGAGAAGGAAACCAGGAATCAAATCAATGGTGTGAACCAGAAGGAAGAAAGAAACATTCAACAAGAACAGAATGAAGAAACAAGAATTCAAAAAAATGAGGAGAGGCTTAGGAGCCTCCAGGACACCTTTAAATGTTCCAACATCTGAATCATAGGGGTACCAGGAGGAGAAGAGGAAGAGCAAGAAATTGAAAACTTATTTTCAATTTCTGAAGGAGAACTTGAAATTTCTCCTTCAAATAATGAAGGAGAACTTCCCTAATCTGGCAAAGGAAATAGACTTCCAGGAAGTCCAGGAACCTCAGAGTCCCAAAGAAGTTGGACCCAAGGAGGAACACACCAAGGCACATCATAATTACATTAGCCAAAATTAAAGATAAGGCGAGAATCTTAAAAGCAGCCAGAGAAAAGGAGACAGTTACCTACAAAGGAGTTCCCATAAGACTGTTAGCTGATTTCTCAACAGAAACCTTGCAGGCAAGAAGGGGCTGGAAAGAAGTATTTCAAGTCATGAAAGGCAAGGACCTACATCCATGATGACTCTATCCAGCAAAGCTTTCATTTAGAATGGAAGGGCGGATAAAGTGCTTTCCAGATAAGGTCAAGTTAAAGAAGTTTATCATCACCAAGCCCTTATTTTATGAAATGTTAAAGGGACTTATCTAAGAAAAAGAAGAGCAAAACTATGAACAGTAACACGACAATAAACTCACAGTTATTAACTGAACCTAAAACAAAAACAAAAGCAAACTAAGCAAACAACTAGAACAGGAAGAGAATCACAGAAATAGAGGAGATCACATGGAGGGTTATCAGAGGGGGAGTGGGAGAGAGGGGGAAAAGGTACAGAGAATAAGTAGCATAAATGGTAGGTAGAAGATAGACAGGGGGAGGTTAAAAATAGTATAGGGAATGTAGAAGCCTAAGAACTTACATATATGACCCATGGACATGAACTAAAGTGTGTGGGGGGGAATGCAGGTGGGAGGGGGTATACAGGGTAGAGGCTAATAAAGGGGAGGAAATGGGACAACGGTAATAGCATAATAACTAAAATAAAATAAATGAAAAAATATATGAAACAACCTTACTGAAGGGGATGGGAAGAAAAGGTGCTAACCTAAGTAACTTTGGAAATGAGTGGAGCCTGTAAGACTAAAAGGAAAGGAACTGCACAGAGCACTGTACTCTAGCTGATCAAGTTTTTTACCATGGAGTATGGCCTAACAGCTCAGATACTGCTGTACGAACACGCTGAAATTAAACAATAAAGCAACTGGATGGTGATGGTGGGAGCCAGGCTTCTCACTGTCAGTGAGAAAATTTACAAATAAGCAACGGGAGGAAGCTAGAATGATCCATGTGGTAATGGATTAGAACTGGAGACAATATGAATTCATGTTTAGCTTAATGAAGATACAGATGGTTACTCCATCTTTGTAGATATGGGTATATCTACAAAGATGGAGTAAATAGAAATATTTGTAGATATGTGCATATGCATGCATTACTATTCTCACACACACACACACACACACACACAATTTCTTTGCTCTATCAGCTAAGAGGACTTAAAAGAAAAGGCACCCCTAGCAATAGCACACCTAGGAGTAAAAAGTTATGCTCCCCCAACTTGAGGGAAAAGTATTTAAATTGAGCAGTGGCCACAGAGAGCAGCAGGGCTGGAGGCAGGATAAGCAGAGAAGCATGTAGGACAGCACTGCAACAAGGATAAATGTTGAACTGTTGGGAAGAGGGGTCAGGAACGGTCGGTCCCTGACTGTCAGCTACAGCGCTGACACTCTAAAAGTGGAAGAGCCAGCAGAAGTAGGCCCATTGGCCTGAAGCTGAAGAGCAACCCAACTTGGGTAGAATGAAGACCTCTCTAAGGAACATTTCCAAGTTGACATTTAGCACCTTTACTTCTTTCATACCTGTGTGCCCTACCAGGATGGAAGGATTTAACTCAGGGTGTAGGCTCTAGGAAGCGCCCTGCATGAAAGCCTGCTGAAATGGCCTTGGTGGGGTATGTAGGTGTGTTGAGAACGAACCAGTTGTTAATGGAGGTGAAGAGCATTGTACACTGAGCACCAAGCACCTTAGAAGTAGGTAACTGCATGTGGTCACTAGACCCATTGTTGAAAAGGCCACAAAAGCTGGCCTCTTCACAAACCAGGAAGGAGAATTTTTGGAAGGATGTGCATACACACAGGAATGGCTCCTCTGGTTCCAGGGGTGATCCCTTGGGCCCAGGCCATGTACCAGGCCTGGGTGTAGGAAATGGGAAAGGATGCATACAGCCAGGTGGGTCATGGAACAATATGAGTCAGGAAGGAAGCCAAAGCAAAAAGTTCCGGAGCCACAGACTTGGTTTCTGAACTGACCTCTGAGCCTCAGTTTCCTCATTTTTATGAACAAGTCGCCAGACTTCACATGCTGGTCAGGGAATCAAATGAGATAAACTACATTCAGGCGAGTGCTAGACCCGTCGTTCTCAAAGTGTGGTCCGAGGATACCTTGGGGGGTATCCTGAGACTCTTTGAGAGGGTCTGTAAGGTCTTCCCTTTTCCAGCTAGTATTTTCATCTGGGTAAGTTCGGAATTTCTTTGTAAACTTTTTCCAGAACATTGATATGAGACTCCAATTGTCCTTTATTAAAACAAAGTTTTTCAAAAATAATAAAACCATGCCACTCACTTTTTATGAAGTTATTTTTTCATTAAAGATGTCATTTGTGTTAAAATGTAATGGTTTTTTATTTTTAAATAAAGTTTTAAAATTTGTTTTCATTCCTCATACCGTAAAAATCAAGATACAAGCACGCAAAAGCCCTTGGGGTCCTCAATAATTTTTCGCGTGTAAAGAAAGTGTTCCTTTGCCCAATTTGGGAACCACTTATTCCCAATTTGGGAATAAGAATGCTGAACATACTTATTCATTAGGTGAGCAACCTCTGCGACTAACTACAGGGCTCCTTTTATAAAACGTGCACTTTCAAGGTTACCATTTGCGGGGGAAGCTAGTTTTGTTTTCTAGGCCTGACAGATGGACTGTCTGCACCCATTTTCCAGGTCCAAGCAAGGGTCCTCCCACAGGGAGATATAGCAGTGGAGGCGACCCCAGCTGGGCGTCGGCGACCTTGGCAGACAGAGGTCGAGCCGACGCACGGGAGGCGCACAGTCCTCTCGGCTCCCGTGGGCCTCCTGCAGGAATCAGGACACTGCCTCCCGCCCACGGGGTAGGGGGAGCCTGCACTCACAGCCTCTGCAGCGCCGCCACCGCCGCTCCGCCTAGCGCACCTCGCTGCAGATGTAGCGCCATCTTTCCTACGCAAGCGCCCCGCCCCCGCCATGCTAGTCCCCACTTCGCCCCGCCCCTGCCGCTCTCCTCTCGCTACAACCCGACGTCGCCACGCCCCTCAACGTTTTACTTCCCGCCGCCCAGCTCAGGTCCTGTCCTGGCAATCTCCGCTTTAGGTGGTGTCCTCCCAGCCTTCCCTAGCCCTGCTCACCTGCGGGGACCGAACTTCCTTTCACGCTGTCAAAGGTGGAGCAGTGGGCCTAAGTGGATGGCGCTCTCTTGAGCAGGTTTTCTAGTGACTGCATCCAACTCTCCCAGGGCTTAAGGGTATTTGAAGGAGGAATAGACTCACCTTGCGTTTTGTAGCCAAAACAGAACACATTTTCTAGGGATTTGTTGTTTTTGTTGTTAAAAACATTGCCTCAAAAAGTGTGAGCGTCTCCATGTGCAAACCTTGATTAACTGTTAACCCATTAAGGGGTGTGTGTGCATGGAACGGGCAGCTTTCTGGGCCAAAGAAGGCTTGCTGAAGTCGGACTGGTACAGAAGAAACGACTCAACACGCAGTTGGATGGCGGAGCACGACCCTTTATTAACGTGCACGGGCCCAGAGGAGTACAGACCCCAAATTCTGAGCCCTGAGAATTGGCTGAGCAGGGCTTTTATTGCTCTCTGGACACCCTTCCCTACGTAGCAAAAGCAGGAGGTACAGAAGCTGATGCGAAAATAATTAAAATAACTCTAGGGTTGAGGTGTCCTTGAGGTGTCCTTATCGAAAGCTGGGTGTTCAGAAGCTAAAGGGGAGTTGCTGCTATGTACAGAAGCCAAAAGCGGGAGTTAGCCTTGAGGAATCATAATCTGAAGCTGAGTGTACAAAGACCGAAACAAAAATTATGACCGCCTGGCTGAAATCCAACAGCTGGCTGGCAGCTTCTAAGTAACCTAAACAAACTCTTTCCCAGTTCCTGGTCCCTCTTCTGGGTCACTTTGTCCTAGTTGACTTTTCCTCTACAGGACCACTGAACAACTCTGGACAGGTTTGCAGCAAATACAATTCCTGTTTCATAGTAGGGAAACTGTTTAGGCATTAAAAGAGAATTTATTAGCTCTGTGACTTTGGGAAAGTTACTTATGCTCTTATGCTTCAGTTTCCTCATCTATAAAATGGGGCTATGAATAGTACTCATCTCATAGGGTTATTATAAGGTTATACTGAGTTAATATACATACAGATAAAGAGCTTAAAACTGCTTGGCTCAGAGCAAGTGCTCAGTAGTGTTAACTACATCTCATTATTGTCATCACATCAATACATTTCTTAAAACTCTTAGTGGCTTCCAGTGGGAAACATTTAGAGTGAAATCCAAATTCTTCCCTATGACCCTGAAGGCTTTACATGACTTGGCCTCTACCTCTCTTTCCAATTGTATCTCACCCTCCCCCTATCTTCTTTCCACATTTTTTAAAGTCCACTAAGCCCCTGCCCACTTCAGGACTTTGGAACATAATATTCCTATCTCCAAAACACTCATGGCTACAAATTCTCATCTCCTAGGACATTTACCATACCTGCCACCTGTGCAAAGGGGCCTGTGCAGATGACCCAAACTAGAGTATTACCCCCTCCAGCCCCACAGTGAATCAATTTCACTGTCACAGCAACCTGATCATTTCCATCACAGCCCTCACCACAATGTTTATTCATGTTTTTATGAATTTACTTTCTTATGGCTTTCCCTGCAGTGGAAAAAATAGTAGTTCCTTACATGGGAAGGAAATGTCAAAAGGTGGGCTTTTGGAGTGTATTATTATCATTTAGGGGGCAGGGCTAGGAATATGCAGGCAGTCCGACTTAAAAAGACTGTTAGTGTTCTGGTTTAGAAACACCACCTATTGGATTACACTGTGAGCATTTTGAGAACAGGGAGCTGGTGTATCTTGTCATTGCTGTATGTCCCTGGCTCAGTGACAGGTATTTAATAAATATAAGATGAAAATGTTCTACCAGCCTTATTGTAATTCTGAGACTGCCATATGAGTAGTTATCCTTATTTAGAATGCCCTTACCCTTAAGGCTTAGTTGTTATCTGATTCAATTTCTTTAAGATTCTGCTTGAAAAAAATTATAGCTGTGCCCATTCTCACCACACTGTTGTTATTTTACTGAGCTTCTTCATGAGATAACAAACTGGTAGGTTTTAAGAATTGTTTTCTAATGTTGGTATATTTTAAATAAAGCTTTATAAAATTTTATCTACATAGAGTGTGGATTTCTCTGTGGAGTGTGGATTTCTCTGTGAAGGCTGTGTTTCCAGATCTAATAGAAAAAAGGATCCAGAGTTTCTCCTTTGAGGCTAGTCAAATCTGTCTTTACTCACTGTCCCCAAAAATGAAAAGAAAATAAAGTATGTTTGCCCCAAGGGTATTTAAAAAAATCATATAAAATTTATCAGGGTGAATAATTCAATGAGACCCATTACCCTGTTGAGTTAAGCAATCTCGTGGGGTAAGAACCAGGCAGGAATCTGAGAAAGATAGGAGCCAGAAATATCACACCTCTAGAGCAAAATGGATTTGGAGTGGTGATGACGTGTACTAGAAAAATCAGCCAACACTGATAATTGTTGACACTCAGTGATGAGTACATGAGGTGAAATGGGATTTCTTATATGTTCCTCCACTTTGTGTGTGTTGGAAAATATTCTTAATAAAAAATTGAAACGCCAGTGCCAGGAAAACAAGTTCCTTTAACTCTGGCTGTATAAACTAGTGGGGGTTGGGACAGCAGAAGAAACTTCAGGATTCTCAGGGGTATCCTTTTAAAGGGCCTCAATGGATTTAGACTTACGCAGACTCACTCCCTCTGGACTACAGCACCAGGCCAGCAGCTAGAAGGGCACCAGTGGCATATGGAGAGAAACTGAAGTGTTTAGCATATTGGGCAAGTGCTGGAGGACAGCTTTCTCCCAGACAAAACTCCAGAGGCCAGGCAGTGGCCATTGTCCCTTTTCTGAGCCCTCCACCACACAGAACCATAGAGTGGTAACACTATATCTGAGACTCCATCAACCTGATTCACATGGTTTGCCCTGACCTGGCTATTATCTAAGGCTCCACTACATCCAACTTACTGGTGTGCTTTTCTACAATAGGCCATGCTGCTAAGAGAGCACCTAATACGTGGAAACAAACACAGGGAGGCTGCCAAAAGGAGAGAAAGAAATATGGCCCAAATGAAAGAACAAAACAAAATTCCAGAAAAAGAACTAAGCAAAATGGAGATAAGCAATCTATCAGATGCAGTGTTCAAAACACTCATTATTAGGATGCTCAAGGAACTCACTAGGTAATTCCATAAAAAAGACCCAGGCAAAAATGAAAGTTACACTAAATGAAATAAAGAACAATTTACAGGGAACCAGTAGTGGAATGCATGAAGCTGATAATCAGATCAATGATTTGGAACACAAGGAAGGAAAAAAACATTCAATCGGAAGAGCAAGGAAAAAAAGAATCAGAAAAACAAAAGGACAGGATAAGGAATCTCTGGGACAACTTCAAATGTACCAACATTCTAATCATAGGGGTGCCTGAAGAAGAAGAAAAGAGCAAAAAATTGAAAATGTATTGGAAAAAATAATGAAAGAAAACTTTCCTAATTTGGTGAAGGAAATAGACATACAAGTCCAGAAAGCACAGACAGCACACAAGAGGGACACAAAGAGGACCATACCAAGACACACCATAATTAAAATGCCAAAAGCTAAAGATAAAGGAAGAATCTTAAAAGCAGCAAGAGAAAAGCAGAGAGTTACCTACAAAGGAGTTCCCATAAGACTGTCAGCTGGTTTCTCAAAATAAACTTTGCAGGCTAGAA
>PVKU01015668.1:0-17416 GCA_004027475.1 Anoura caudifer | reverse complement strand
CCCCTCTCTCCTCCTCCCACTCCCCTGTTGCTAACCCTCCACGTGATGTCCATTTCTGTGGTTCTGTTCCTGTTCTAGGTCTGTGCTTAGTTAGCTTTTGTTTTAGGTGTGGTTGTTAATAATTGTGGGCTTGCTGTCATTTTACTGTCCTATTTTTTATCTTCTTTTTCTTAGATAAGTCCCTTTAACATTTCAAATAATAAGGGCTTGGTGATGATGAACTCCTTTAACTTGACCTTATCTGAGAAGCACTTCATCTTCCCTTCCATTCTAAATGACAGCTTTGCTGGGTAGAGCAATCTTGGATGTAGGTCCTTGGCTTTCATGACTTGGAATACTTCTTTCCAGCCCCTTCTTGCCTGGAAGGTCTCTTTTGAGAAATCAGCTGACAGTCTGATGGGAACTCCTTTGTAGGTGACTGTGCCCTTATCCCCGGCTGCTTCTAGAATTCTCTCCTTCATTTTAATCTTGGCTAATGTAATTATGATGTGCCCTGGTGTGTTCCTCCTTGGGTCCAACTTCTTTGGGACTCTCTGAGCTTCCTGGACTTCCTGGAAGTCTATTTCCTTTGCCAGATTGGGGAAGTTCTCCTTTATTATTTGTTCAAATAAGTTTTCCACTTGTTGATCTTCCTCTTCCCCTTCTGGTACCCCTATCATTTGGATGTTGGGATGTTTAAAGATGTCCTAGAGGTTCCTAAGCCTCTTCTCATTTTTTTTGAATTCTTGTTTCTTCCTTCTTTTCTGTTTGGTCGTTTCTTTCTTCCTTCTGGTCCGCTCCATTGATTTGAGTCCCAGTTTCCTCCCATCACTGTTGGTTCCCTATGTGTTTTCCTTCATTTTACTTATTGTAGCCTTAATTTTTTCATCTAATTTGTGAGCAAAATCAACCAATTCTGTGAGCATCCTGATCACCAGGGCTTTGAACTGTGCATCTGATAGGTTGGCTATCTCTTGGTCGTTTAGATGAATTGGCTCTGGGGCTTTGATTTGTTCTCCCGTTTGAGCCCTTTTTGGCGTTTTTCTGGTCTGGTCGCAGCTGTTATGTAGTGAGGGGTGGAGCCCTAGGTGTTCCCCAGGGCAGGGCAGCCCAGTCGCTGGGTTGTGACGCTGTATGTGGGGGCGGGGTCCAAGAGGAACAATGGCGCTTGCTCTGCTCTCTCTCGCACTCCAGTCCCTTCTGCCGCTTCCCCTTCACCTGGATTATCTGCACGGGAATGTGGGACCACCTGGTCAGCCAGCCGCCTTGCGCAGCCTCACTGGGTATGCACAGTTGCCACCCCGTGCCTGGGGTCCGCTAGCCACTGCCTGTGAGCCTGGGGTCTGCTAGCTGCCGCCTGCATACCTGGGATCTGCCAGCTGCTACTGCCTGCGTGCCCGGTCTGCACCTCCACTTTTTCCTGCTGTGACTCCGCCCCTCTTACCAGTCTGGATGAATGGTTGTCGGACTTCCATACAGTTCAGTTTCTATCAGTTCTGGTTGTTTTCTTGATTCTAAATCTTTGTTGTCCTTAACTTTGCTTGTGCGAGGAGGCACAGTGTATCCACCTATGCCTCCATCTTGGCCGGAAGTCTGAAAGTGGGTAATTCTAAACATACCCGACCAGATAAAATAATTACAAAGTGCATAACTTATTTTTTTAAAGATTTTATTTATTTATTTTTAGAGAGAGGGGAAGGGAGGGAGGAAGAGAAGAAGAGAAACATCAGTGTGTGGTTGTCTCTTGCGTGCCCCTCTCTGGGGACCTGGCCCACAACCCAGGCATGTGCCCTGACTGGGAATCGAACCAGCAACCCTTTGGTTCACAGGCCAGCACTCAGTCCACTGAGCTACACCAGCTGCGACAGGTGAGTAACTTATGGGCTTAAAATAACAACAATAATAGCATTGTGAGAATTTGATCAAATTCAGGACTAATTGGCCTGGGCAGGAGTGACCACTGCATTGTGATTTTGTAGGAGCTGTGTGTGTTCAGAAATGCAAGCTAAAGCAGTTCGGAGAGGAACGTCATTTGCGCCCTCCTTTAAAATATCTTAGCAGAAAGGCGAGGAAGCAGGTGTGGGCGTCCGCGGGGGGGGGGGCCTCTAAGTGGTGAACACATGGCAGCTCGGGGTGCTGCCCCCCGACTTTCCGCACATCTGAGAATGTTTTTAAAACATCAGGGAAACGGAGAAAGTAAGAGAACATGTTGCTGACCCTAAAACTTATGATTTGGAATGCTAAGTAAATCCTCCAAATCTATCTTTAAAAACTCAGTGACGCGATTTAAAAAATGGGCCAAAGGCGTAACAGGGCCTCCCCGGACCAGCCAGCGTGGGAACGTGCCCGGCGCGCCTCGCCGTCAGCCTGCCGGCCTGCGACCTTGAGATGCCGCCCTGTGTCGGGCTTGCGTGGAGCCAGGGAACCCTGAACGGCCATTTGAACTCGCTCTGGTGTCCTCCCGGAGTGTGAGGGTGGCACACGCGTTAACTGAGAGAGCTGGGGCGGGCGTCCAGCGACCCAGCCGGAGCGAAGAGGCCGCCCAGGCCGGGTCCTGATGATGACCCCAAGGCCAGCCCGGGCAGCAGGTCCAGGAAGCAAGTGAAGGGACCCAGGGGCCGCCATTCCCCATTCACTTCCCAGGCCACCCACCCTGGCCCCTGAACCCCCCGTCGACACTGACCTTGGGAACTGCCACATGAACGGCAGGCAGAGGGCCACCCTGAGGCCCGCTGTGGCCCCTGCCCTGAGTGGGAGCTTACAAGGGGGAGCAGGGGGCAGATGCCCCAGCTTATTCAAAGGGAGAGGGCTGTTCTGAAGGTGAAATCTTCAGGGCCGCGGGGCCGTGTGTTCAGGGAGCCCCCACTGGAGGGGGTGGGGGGAGGCAGCGCCCCTTGCTGGGGCCGAGAACTGGCAACTTCTAGCCAGGCCTGCCTGGTCAGACAGGCCAACGAGCAACCCCCTGCTCTCTCCGGGATAGAGTTCCCACCTGCCTCCACCTCCTAGCATCCCTTGCAGCTAGATGCAGTCTTGTGACTTAACCAAGTTTCAGATCATGAAACATAAGTAAAAGTGTCCTGGGAGACTTCCAGGAAGTCCCTGGGATAGCCTTTGTGTTCTGCTAGGAACACAGAGGTGAAGGCTGAGCTCACGCAGCCATTATGGGGCCGTGAGGCTGCAGGCCAACCCTCGGGAGCAGCTGAGAGCTGGCGGGACCTAGCTCCCACGGCCGTGCAGCCAACACCCTCTCTAGACCATCAGCCCCTGACCCTCGTTAGTGTGAGAGAGAAATGAGCACGCTCACCTGAGCCACAGTTCCTTGGGCCCCTGCGGTTTGCATTAACCTCACTGACACACAAGTCCATGCCTGGAATGCGTCCACCTTGGGCAGTGGGAGGAAGAGTAATTTTTCCCCAGAGTGGAAGTTTTCAGCCCTACCCTCGAACCGGCTGACCCTGTTCCAGAGGTCATCTGCCGGGAGTGGGGAGGGAGGTTCTCAGGACTAAGGGGAAGTAACCAAAGGGGAAGCAGCAGGCTGCAGACGGGAGGCAGGTGGGCGGGCTGGAGGCAGCAGGGGAGCCAGCCCAGAGAGCTGAGGGCTGCAGTCGGGCCGGAGCCAAGATGCGTGCCAAAGCAGGACCCCCAGAGGTGAGTGCCACGGAGCCAGGGCCGGGCCCCGAGGGTCGCAGAGACACAGCTGGGCCTGCACGCTGCCTGCCCCTCCCCAGGGTCCGCGGTGGGCCTGTCCCAGCCCGGGCCCCGCACCCCAAGGGCCGGTGTCCTGTACCTTCAGCCGAGACCTCTGGCACCTGTGGGGCCCACGGCTCCCATGCAGGGCTTGGGGGTCAGCTGTCCCCGGGGAGGGCAGGTCTCTCAGTTCATCACAGTCCCGAGTGCTAGCGCCAGTGGGTCACCCTCTCCGAACAGCCACCCATCCGAGGGACACACGGGTTCCCCGGGGATGCAGGGAGCACACAGGGCTTCAGTTGCCTCCGCCACCCTGGTGGCTGGCGCCCCCATTCCCGCCGAGTTCCCAGTGGCCCTGAGCGGGTGACAGGGTATGCTGGGGGCAGGCGGCCTGGCAGTGCCTTGGGCAGCTCCAGACCCCAGACCGGCTGAGCCCCGACTTGCCTGCCTGCCGGCAGCACGCGTGGTATGTGGTATGGGGTCAGGAGCCTCCTGAGGACGTCCCCGGTGTCCTCTCCCCACCCCCACCCTGTCACTCTGACGACCTGTCCTGTCCTGAGAGGCTGTGGCGGCCTGGTGCTGTGCCCCACATCCTCCCTGGGAGGGGGCTGGCCGGCCCGAGCTCAGCACCACCAGGCCCTGACTCCCCTCTGGGGGCACTTCCTGGCAGGAGGGTGCCAGCCCTTGGGGACTCTAGCAGGGCCCCCCCGCCTTGCTCTGGTTTCCACCCCGGAATGTTCTGGCTTGGGCTACGCACAGACCCCGGGTCCAGCTCCCGTGGCCGCCCTGCCCTGTGCTAAGGCAGGGCAGGTGCCCTGTGGGCAGACAGCCCCAGAGGGCCCTCGGAGGCCCGAGGCGGAGTTGGAGATCCTGGGCTCAGTCCCAGGCAGGCCGTGCAGCCCCAGGCCCCAGGCAGCATCGAGAGCCTTCAGCCCACAGCCCCCCGAGAGCACGATGGGGCCCCTGGCTCAGCCCACACTGGGTCCCTCTCCACGTGGTGCCTTCCCAGCAGGACAAGGACCGAGGCAGCTCCAGGGTGGGGGGCCCGGGGGGCCAGCGTGGAAGGAAAGTGGCTATTTATAGGCCTGAAACGAGAGCCAAGCTCGAAAGCAGAACTGAACTCTCACACTCACTGTGGTTGTGGTCGGAACAAGGAACTGAGATTCTGCTGCCCAGACACCCGCCGAGAGGAGACCGAGAGAAAGAAGGGAGACAGACAGACTCACAGACATACGGACAGACGCAGAAACATGCACAGGGACACGCAGACGTGCAGACACAGACACACACACACTAGCGAACAGCCAGGGGCTCCTCCACTTCAGGTCTACCTCCCGCCGGTCAGAGGCCGTGGCAGGGGCCGCGTGGTGGAGACTCACACTATTGGGACCTTGGGCAGGGGCGGGAGGCCCCAGGGGCTTGAGCAGGTGTCTGCAGGGTGCCCACAGTTGGGGGGGGTGTCCTCAGCGCCCAGCTGCCTGGGCACTGTGGCCAGGGCTGCGGGTGACATGGGGCCACCTTGCACAGGTGCTGAGCCCTCCACAGAGAGCGTTGCTGGCCCCTGCGTGGCCCCACCCCACGCTGCCCCCCAGCCCACGGAGCAGAGAGCTGGGCATGGTAGGCCTGGGGCTGGGGGCAAGGGTGGGGCGACCTCACAGGGCCCATGGGCAGAGCTGTGAGGGACCCTCGGGGGACACCGCAGCCAGAGAGCTGCCCAGCACTGGCCCACATGGCTCTGTTGTGCGGGTCCTGGGAGGACAGCCAGTGACCATGTGGCCGCCTGACCTCACCAACGCAGAGGACTCAGGCCCTGCTCAGCGCCCTCCTCCCCGTCCCTGAGCACGCAGCCCCACCCCAGTGGCAGGCCTGGCCCTCCCAGGGCGTGGGGGACCCCTTGGCGACGCCTTCTCCAGTTGCAGGTCCTGGGAACCCTGGCCACGCTGTGGCTCAGCGGCGTGGCCCTCATCTACCTCCTGTGGCAAGTGCCCCATCTGCCCACCGGGGCCCAGCGGCAGCCTGGCAAGTCCCCGGCCCGTGGCTCCCACCTGGCCTGGGAGCCCCCGGGAGGGGAGGACCAGGGGCCAGACTCCTGTCGGTGAGTGAGCCTGCGGGGTCTGCGGGGGCGGGGGGGGGGCAGGTCTCAGCCCAGGCCTGTGGTGCCCCGGCACCCCTGCCCCTCCAGCCCGGAAGCCCTCTGCCAGCTCCTCTCCGAAGAGGCAGGCTGCAGGGAGGGAGGCAGGGAGCCCGGAGTGAGGGGCCCAGACTGGATGGGGTGGACTCGGGGTGCTCTTTGCAGCAAACACAAGGACCACCTGGGGGCTCGGACAAGGCAGGTGAACCCAGGCCCACCTGGGCCAAGGTGTGACATCCTCATGGCCCGGCCCTGGGAGCTGGGTCTGCCCCCATGTGTGGGGACGGGGGCTTGCCTTCCCTGGGCCGGCCCCAGCCGCCTCCAAGCACCTCCGCGCCAGCTCCATGGGCTCCCTGGGCAGCGGCTCAGATGGCACTGGGATCTGGGCCCCCCATCTGGCCTGCTCAGGCCCCTCCCTGGCCAGCTGCCAGCTGTCACCCCCCCACTGCGGCTCTGGGGGGCTCCTGCGCTGCCCAGGCAGGTGGCTGCCCCTCCCTGCACCCCTGGCTGGGCCCCGCCCTGGGGCCTCGGCAGCAGCAGCCCCTCTGGTTTGGCTGCGTGGACGCGGACGGAGCCGGTGACGGGAGGCAGGCTGGCGGCCTCACGCTCGGGCCCCGCTGGCCCCCCCCACAGGCTGTTCCTCGTGGAGAGCATCCCCCAGGACCTGCCCTTTGCGGCCGGCAGCCCGTCTGCCCAGCCCCTGGCCCAGGCCTGGCTGCAGCTGCTGGACGCCGCCCGGGAGAGCATCCACATCGCCTCCTACTACTGGTCCCTCACGGGCTCCGACATCGGGGTCAACGACACCTCTGCCCAGCTGGTGCGTCCCCCCACCTGCCGTGAGCAGGGGCGCCCATCAATCTGCCTCCGGGCGGGGGGCGGTCAGGGTGGGTCCTTCCCAGTGGGGGGCGGCGGAGGGCTGGCCTGGGGCCGCTGCTCACTGCCAGTCTGGGCTCACAGGGAGAGGCCCTGCTGCGGAAGCTGCTGCAGGTCCTGGAAAGGAATGTGTCCCTGGCTGTGGCCACCAGCCACCCGACCCTGGCCAGGAACTCCACTGACCTCAAGACCTTGGCAGCCCGAGGTAGGTGCCCGCCCGCCCCTCCTGCACCGGGGGTGGACCTGGGCTGACTTGCTGGCGCTGGGGACAGGGACGAGGACATTGGCGCTGCTTCCGGGAGCCAGGAAAACCGCCGTGCTTCCCCGGGACTCCAGGAGGGCAGGGGTGCAGGGCCACCAGCCGCCTCCAGGCAGCTCCGCGGGGCCGGGCTACAAAGAGCCGGAGCATGGGTCCGCGGGGCGCAGCACAGGGTGGCCTGTGGGGGGCAACCGGGCAGCACAGGGCAGTCGGCCTGGGTGCTTCGAGGCGGCTCTGGAGCCAGCCCGTGCCTCAGTTTCCCCACCTGTAAAGCAGGGGGACCGCGGCACCAACCTAGCAGATGGTTGTGTGAGGGGAGAGGAGCCGACCCAGGGCTGTAAGGGCTGAGGCTCCCCGGGAAGAAGCTGGTTCACCCTGTGCCCCCCCCCACTCTGGGCCCCCGGCCAGGTGCGCAGGTGCGCCAGGTGCCCATGGGGCATCTCACCGGCGGCGTGCTGCACTCCAAGTTCTGGGTCGTGGACGGGCTGCACGTCTACCTGGGCAGTGCCAACATGGACTGGCGGTCCCTGACCCAGGTGAGCCCCGCAGCCCGGCAGGGGAGACCCCTTCCCGGAGCACGCCCCCACCCCACACTCCGGGGCTTTGCCTGGGGTCCCCTGCAGCCACGGGATGGAAGCCTGGGTGACGCAGCCACAGTGTCATCTCGGCAGGGCGGGGCCCGTGCAAGCTGCTTCTGTGAGTCACAGCGTGCCCCCCCCCCCACTGAGCTCACGCTGTGGGGCCGCACCGCACGGTCACCCCAATGGGGCAGACTGGCCCACGCCTCTCCCGGGGTCCCGGCCAGCGCTAACCCTGACCGTGAACGGAAGAGCGGGGTTTCCTTTCCTCCTCGTCCACCGTGTTTCTGTGGCAGGCGTGCGTCGCTCGGACCCTCGGGCGCCACGCCCCAGAGCCCCCACGCCCTGCCTGCGAGGGGGGCCTGCGGTGGTGGTGGTGCCGCTGCGGACCAGCCGCCGGGTGAGGGCCCACCCCGCCCGCGCCCCTGGCCACCGCTGCTGCTGCCCGTCCCCGCAGGTGAAGGAGCTGGGTGCCGTCATCTACAACTGCAGCCGCCTGGCCCGGGACCTGGAGAAGACCTTCCAGACCTACTGGGTGCTGGGGGCGCCCAAGGCTGCGCTCCCCAAACACTGGCCTCAGACCTTCTCGTCCCACATCAACCGCTTCCAGCCCTTCCGCGCCCGCTTTGACGGGGTGCCCACCACGGCCTACTTCTCGGTGAGTGGCCAGGCAGGGCCCACAGGGCTCCCGGCAGTCACCGCAGGGCCCGTGGGGTCCTCAGGGAGACAGCCCGGGCCCAGCACCCTGGATGGCTGTGGTGTCGGGGGAGACGCAGGCCCGGTTCCATCACAGAATGCAGCCCTCACCGCCCGCGGGAGACAGGCGGCCAGGGGGTGCCTTGGGGGTCTCCAGTGCAGTGCCAGGTGGGGGTGAGGGGCTGCACTGGGGCCAGGAGGCCGAGGGAGGCCAGTGCACCCTGCGGTCTTGTCGCTGTGCGGGGAGGAGGGAAGCCGGGCAGGCCCACCGCGGCCCCAGCAGGCGCCTTCCCTCGGGGCACAGCCCTCCAGCCCCGTGGCTGGTCTAGGGCCATGACCTGGGTTCAGGGCAGGGGCTTGGCCCAGGGCGCCCGGGAGCAGATGGGCAGCCTTGCCTGGCGCAGGGTCCGTCTTTCTCGGGGTGGTCAGGGCCGGCCCCACCCCCCTGCCTCTGAAGGCAGCGCCTCGGTCTCCCTCCTGGATCCCCAAGGCTGGAGGGAGGGGTGCACGAGGGCTCCCAGGTCAGGGAGCTAAGTAAGAGGCTCGGAACAGCGGGCAGCGCCTGCAGGGACCTCTCTGCTCCTCAGGCGTCACCGCCCGAGCTCTGCCCGCAAGGCCGCACCCGGGACCTGGAAGCGCTGCTGGCGGTGATGCGGGCGGCCCAGCAGTTCATCTACGTCTCCGTGATGGACTACTTTCCCACCACCCGCTTCACCCACCCTGCCAGGTAGGGGCGCCCCGGGGCCCTGGAGAGCAGCGCCTGGCCTGTTCTCCCTCCTGCCAGGACCTGGCCGGCAGGGCCCCGGGTGACCCCAGGACCTGGACCCTGCTCCGCTGCCCCAGGTACTGGCCGGTGCTGGACAACGCGCTGCGGGAGGCGGCCTTTGGCCGGGGTGTGCACGTGCGCCTGCTGGTCAGCTGCTGGCTCAACACGGACCCCAGAATGTTCCCCTACCTGCGGTCCCTGCAGGCCTTGAGCAACCCTGCAGCCGGCATCTCCGTGGACGTGGTGAGGGCCCCACCCCCAGGGCCCGGCTGCGGGGGAGGCACCCTCCTCTCCCCTGTGACACGGCCCCTCCTCTCTGCCCCCAAAGAAAGTCTTCATCGTGCCCATTGGGAACCACTCCAACATCCCATTCGGCAGGGTGAACCACAGCAAGTTCATGGTCACGGAGAGGGCGGCCTACGTCGGTGAGCGGCTGCGGGCGGGGGTCCGCGGCAGGGGCGGTCTAAGGGCCTTTGAGTGGTGGGACCAGCCCCAGGTGAGGGCGCAGAGGCCACACAGACCCATGGGTGGGGACCAGCCGCTGGCCACAGGCAGCCCGAGGGCTGGCAGGGGCACCGCTCTCAGGACAGAGGACAGAGGGGCCGTGGCCGGGGCCTCAGCACCGTTCTGAGGCCCACACGACCAGCCAGCTGCCACCGGTGCCCACAGGGCTGGGCCAGGCCCCCAGCGTCTCTTTCCTGCACCCCCAGGCACCTCCAACTGGTCGGAAGATTACTTCAGTACCACCTCGGGCGTGGGCCTGGTGGTCAGCCAGAGGGCCTCCGCCACTGGGCCCGGGCACGGCGCGGTGCAGGAGCAGCTGCAGCAGCTGTTCGAGAGAGACTGGGGCTCCCGCTACGCCGTGGGCCTGGACGGACAGGCGCAGGGCCAGGACTGTGCGTGGCAGGACTGAGGCCCCTCCCCCTGTCCCCCCAGCCCCCCGTCCCCGGTGGGCGCTGCCCCCCTCAAGGCCTCCCCGCCCGTCCGTCCCCCCATCTGGGCTCCAGGCAGCTCCTTCCGCACAAGCCATGGTCAGGGTCAAGGCTGCCCAGGGCAGTGCAGCGAACTGTCCCCTGTCCCCTGCTCTCCAGGTACAGCCCCTCAAACCCCCCCACCGAGGGGACTCCCAGGAGGTCTCCGCGCGACCCCTGCCGAGCTGCAATCCCGGCCTACTCGAGGGGCCTTCGGAGCACACCTACCTTCCTGTCTCTCTGTGCGCGTCTGGCTGGGGCTGGAGTCCAAGGCCCACCCTGCAGGGGCCGTGTCCACACGGCAGCTGGGCGAGGGGGGGCGCCCGTGTGTCATGGGGGCCCCTGACTCTCACCAGGGCCCAGCCCCCCACAGGGACCTGGGGGGCCCGTATGCCAGAGCCATTGTGTGCGTGCAGGAGCAGTGGGCTGGCCCTGTGCCCACGGGGAGCGCGCTGGCCGGCGTCGCAGAGTGGGGCCCTGGGCTGGGGGCCGGGCAGCAGGGGAGAGGACCTGGGACTGAGCAGGGGACGGGGACACCGGGCTGGGATGGGGCCTGGACGCAGCCCCCGGGAGCCCGCCCTCCCCAGGGGCCACCTGGGTGCCGGCCCTGCAGAGCCGGCTCCGAGTTCTGTCCCAGCCCTCGGGTAGCACTCAGGCCGCCAGCACACCTGGTCTGGGGGAGGCCCCCACGGCTGCCTGAGGCTGTGTGGGGCTGAGGGCTGGCTCAGGGGCTGAGGTCACTGGACGTTGAGCGAGCTAAGTGAGTGGACCCCAGGGTCTGGCTCTCCCATGTCTGGGGTGGCCCCCTTCTGGCCCCCCACCCCGGTTCTGTCTGCCCGGGGTGGGGGGGCTGGGCAGGTTGGTGCTGGATGTCTCAGATACCAGCCTTCCTGTCTGGGACGAGGCTCCTCGGAGCCAGCCTGCCTCCCCGCCCTGACGTGCAAGTGCCCGAGGGGGTCCTGGGGACCCATGAAGCCCCCCGAGGCCCCTGGGATGTCTGGGAGCCAGGCAGCACATGAACTACACTGGCCCCGCCAGGCCCGCGCCTCCCGTCCCTGCCCCGGAGCAGACTCCCCCAGCGGTCCGCGTGCTTGGCCAGCGCTCGGCCTGTGTGTGCTGGGGGTCTGGTGGTCACAGCTTGGTGGCAGCCTCGAGGTCTGCTCCAGAGCAGAGCCCCCTGCACAGGAGACCTGGAGGGGTGAGGATGCAGAGGCTCCGTGGGCCCCTCGGTGGGGCCCCTCCTGGAACCCGCCCTGCCTGAGTCCCACCCCGTGGGGGCAGCAAGCGCTGCTGTCCTGGCCTGGGGCTGACAGAGTGCGCAAAGGAGGGAGGGGACACAAGGAGGCCACAGCAAGGAGTGTCCCCTGAGGGCAGGCTGGCAGGCGCTGAGTGCTGCCTGGGCGGGACACAGAGGCTGTGCCACCCACCCTGCGAGCTCGGAAGCAGCTCCTTCCCCAGTCAGGTCTGGAGAGGGGCCCGCAGCCCCGCTGCTGTCACCTGGGTCACAGCCCGTGGGACCCTGCGGGGGGGCTGGCTGAGCTGTGCTGGGGCTCCTGACCCGCGCGGATCGGGGGTGATAAATGTGTCGTTTCAGCCGCTGATGTGTGGTGATTTCTTACACGGGCAGACAACCGATACCGGGGTGAGGGGGACGGGCGCTGGCCCCTGCAGCCTCCGAATGGAGGCCCCAACATTTCGGGCCTCAACTCGGGGTTCCCAGAGGGATGAAAGCCCCTGAAGCCAGGCAGCACCCCGAGTGTGCCTGGGGTGGGGGGTGCCCCACAGTGGCCAGGCAGGGAGGCAGGGAGCCTGGGGGCTGGACCGCACAGCCAAGGCCCACCGGACGCCCCCTTACACGAGTGAGCCACTCAGGGACCTGGTGATAGCTCACTTTCCAGAAGGTTCCATGCCCCCTAACTTGGATGCCCTCGGCAGCCCACGGTGGCGTGGGGAGGGACCTGGCCTCGCCTCCAGACCTAACTCCGGCTCCTGGTGGACCTTGCCCTCCCGCTGTCTCCAGCCCCGTGGCTCTCCAGCCCAGGAGCAGCGGCCCTGCAAGGCAGAGCCGGCGGGCCGGGCTCCTCAGAGCACGTCTGCCTGTGAGCCCTCGGGAGACGTGACCACTGTAGGAAACCCCTTGGCCCTCATTCGCCACCCATGTGGACCTGCTCCCCGAGGGCTGCTTGGAAGAGGCGGCTGCAGCAAGGGACACTTCTGAGACGGCCAAGGGCCCCGTCCACCCTGCAGACCCAAGCCCTCTCTGTACCATCCTGCTGGGGGGGGGGGGTGCGTGTCCATGCCCCTGCCACACCTGCTCGTGGTCTTCCACGTGCTGGTCCACAGGGGTCTGGACGGACACGTGGGTACCTGGACCACCGCACCCAGACTCGCCCTGAGTCTGCCAGGGGGTGGGGGCCACGGGACAGCGCTTCCGGAGACAAAAGCCCTCGTGGCCGTGACTACAGTTCATCACCTCCTTTATTGCCTGTCGGGGCTGCGTGTGCACCAGGGTGGGGGCGCAGGGGCGGCGACCCAGACAGAATCTCCTCGCACCCCACTGGCTCGAGGCCCACGGGGCTAGGCCCCAGCCAGTGCCAGCCACCACCCTCTCACCCAGCGCCCCTGCCTGTCACAGGAAGCATCCCCCCCCCCCCCCCCCCCCGAGCTTGGATTGGCAGGAGGGTCCACAACGGGGCTAACTGGTTATCAGTGCACAGGAGGTGGGTTCCCAGGAACGCGCCGGCCAGGGAAGCTCCCGCGGCTGCGAAGCAGCAGGGGGCAGGGGTCATCACCGCCCTATCCGGCGGTGTGAGGGCAGGTACCTAGAAGCTTCTGTGCCAAGACGCTGAAGCAGCACCTCCAGATCTCGCTGCCCCCCATGGTCCCGGCGTCCTTGGCTGCCAGAGTTGGGCCCGGTTCGGAGGCTCCGAGGTGGCCACGCCCTCGCTTTCTGACCTTGCACCTCAGGGCCCCACCCCCAGAGAGCACCACCCACAGCCTCACTTGGTTGTGGACCCAGGGCCCGCGGCCTCGGCAGGCTCCGGGCCCTCGGGCTCCTCCGAAGAGAAGCTTTCTCGGGCATCGAAAAAGGTGACCGCTTCTTCCTGGAGCTTCGGCCCGGCCAGGCCTGCCTCATCCTCCCCAGCGCTTTCTCTCTTCCTGCTGGGGGAGGAGGAGAAGCCCAACTTGGGAAATCGGAACCAGCCCGCCTTCTCCGGTTTCTTGGGCAGCTCCTCCCTGGGGCGGGCCTCGGGCTGCGTTTGGACAGGAGCAGGTGGAGCAGGGCTGGGTGCTTCCGGGGGATCAGCACACGTGTCGCCCGTAGAGGAAGAAAACCCAATGCTCGGAAGCCAGAACCTGAACCGGCTTGAGGGCCGCGGGCTCCCGGGTTTCTCGGCCGCAGCCCCGTCCTCGTCTTGGCCGAAGTCAGGGGCGAATTCGAGGATCTCCGCAGGCTCCTCGTCGGAACAGCTGTCTGCACGCTGGGGGCCAGGGTGCGCTTCCCACGCCGACGCCGGCTGTCCCGGCACGAGGGCGGCGCTGGGAGAGATGATTTCAAACGGCTCTCCGGTGTCGGCTCCCGGGGCCACCTGTTCGGCAGCCGCTGGGAAGCCCTCGGGCGGCGGGGGGTCCGGGGAGACTAGGTGCACCTTCGCCCTCAGGGGCGCCTCCAGGACCTTCCCGGTCAGCAGGGAGAACCCGTAGGACGGCGTCTGGATCTGGGAAGCCGGGACCTCTGCTTCCCGCACGATCTGAGTGGAAAAAGCCTCGGGGCCCGGCAGGTCGGCAAACTCTGCTGTGACCCTGCTGTGTATGGTGACTTCGTGGCTCTCAACCTGAGCGCCTTGAATGTGCACCCTGACCTTAGAAATGGGGGAAGCGTCTGAGGGGAGGTCAAGGGCCACAGGCTGCTGCCCAGGGACCCCAGCGCCTGCCTTCAGGAAGCTGGCGCCACAGGCGCCTGAGCTGTCCTTACGCTGGGCCAGGGCCCAGCCGCTGTCCCCATGCCGCACCTCGCCCAGGGGCGGGACAAAGACATCCGCCTCGGAGCCAGGGGCCTGGAAGGTGAACCTGGGCACCTTCAACGCGGGGAACTTGACAGTGAGCACAGAGTCCGCCCACAGCTGCCGCATCTCAACCACAGAGACCTGGGCCAGCGGGTCGGTCCTGGAAACCCTCAGCGTGAGGGGTCCCTCGGGCCGGGAAGGCCCGTGCTCTGTCCCTCCTGCACCCCCTGCTGGAGTCTTGCCCGGTTCCCCAGGAGGAGATTGTGTTTCGGTAAGTCTCCCTCTGGGCGCCTGTAGGGGGCGGGAGCCTTCGCCTGGGCCCAGCTGGGTGCCCTCGGCGGTGGGAAGCTCATCAGAGGAGGTCCCTGCAGGAGGCAGGTGCACCTGAGAGTCTCTGCTCTCCAGACTTCGCCTCAGAGCCTCCCCCTCTGCCTCTGGGGGTGGGGGAGACACAGGGGCTGCCACCCCCGACCCAGGGGCGTGGAGCCCGGGACTCGTGGCTGCAGCTGGTGCCTCTCCTTCCTGCTGAGCGCCCGGCCCGCCAGCCGCATCCCGCTCCTTGGAGGAGCGCCAGAAGCTGGGCAGGTGGAACGAGGGCATCCGGAACCAGCTGTCCTGCGAGCCGGCCGGCACAGGGCCCGCTGCCGAGTCACCCTCCTGGCTTCCCGCGGCAGGGGCTGCCACCTCACCCACAGGTAGGCTGGCTGGGTCAGCCCCCAGCCCGTGGCCTCTGCTGCCCTCTCGGAGAGACGGGTCCTGCGCAGGGGGAGGCAGGCCACCTGCAGCAGAGCTGGGTCTGAGCTCAGGTCCGGCGAAGCCCCCACCCGGACGGAGGACCTGCGGCAGGGGGACCTCCATGCCCATGCTTTCTGGGGGGCCCTCACTGCCGGCCCCTGGGGCAGCATGGGGGGCCACCCCTGCTGCTGCGGCACCTGCGGAACCAGCAAGGGTTGGCTCTGGGTCCCCTCCCTTGAAAGACTTCATTTTGGGAAGGGCCAGTTTCGGCACCGCAAAGCCAGGCGCTGTCGCCTTCCCCTTCTCTCCCTCGTTCCCAGGGATCCCGTCCGCGGGGGCGCCGGGCACACCTGCCTCCACCGCCAGGCTCTGTCCAGGGGCCCCTTTGGGCTCTACCTCCTTCTTTGGGGACCGCCTGAAGGATGGGAGGCGGAGACGCGGCATTTTTAGGGGGCTGCTTTTCCCCTCATGATCAGTGTCTTCAGCTGGCCCTGCCCCTGAGGCCATCGCTGATGTCCCCACACCGCCTTGCATCCCCTGGGACATGGAGACACTTGCGCACAGGGGCTGGGTGCCCGGCCACGGGCCCACAGCGGCTTCCTCGGCATCTGGTCCTGACACACGGCGGGAGGCAGACAGGGCCCACCCCTCAGGTTGCTGCTCCTTGTCCACCGTTGCGGCCGCAGAGACTGCAAAGCCGAACTTGGGTCCACGAAATTTAGGAAAAGTCACCCGGCCGACGGACGTGAGAGTCAGGGCGTCCACAGGGCCCGGGGGGCTGCCAGTTGGGGACAAAGGAACAGGCTCCGAGGAAGGCAGCTCTGCAGAATGTGCACTGCTGAGAAGGCAAGCCTCCCCCTGGGGCTGGGAGAGGGTTTCCTCCGGCAGCTCCGCAGAAACGAAGGTTCGGGGGGCGGTCACCTGGTATTTTGTAAGAGTCACACGCTCAGCAGACGTGATGGCAGAGGAACTGGCCAGAGGACTGCCGACATCATGGCTGGCCGAGGGGGCAGCGCCTGCATGGCCAGCCATGGAGGCCCCCGGACCTTCCCCCAGAGCGACGAGAGGTGGAGGTGACTTTCCGGGGGGAGAGAACACCTTGGGGATTTTGAAATGCGGTTTCTTAATTTTGCTCTTTTCGCCAGATTTGGGGCCGGAGGAGAGCCCGTGGGGGTCAACGAAGGACACAAAAGGACCAGTGGAATCCTCAGCATCTGAACCGTCGAAGGCAGTACCCAGCCCGGAGGAACTGTGCCTAGAGGGAGGGTCGGAGGAAACTACACTCTGACTGGATGATGGTCGGAAACATGACATCCCGACGTCAGGCAACTTGAACTTGCTAGTCCCCTGCTGGTCACCCACGGCGAGCTCTGATGCCAGCACGGCAGCTGGTGACTGAATATCCACCTTCACGCTGGGCACAGAATGACCCAGGCAGGGACCGGTCACCTTGCCCTTGGGACCCTTCACATCAACTTTGGGTCCCTTAAGGTGCACCTGAGGACCCTTAAAGTCCAGCTTCGGCATCTTGATGCTGGTCATCTGTACCTTGGGCAGGTGGCCCTTGAACCTGGCCCCTTCTGCTTTCCCCTTCACCTCGCCCAGTGTCACGTCTCCCTCAGGGAGGGACACCGCCACTTCTGCCCCAGGAAGCTCCATCTCAGTAGAGGGCAGCTGGATGTCACCCTCTGGGGCCCGCATCTCGGCTCCCACCAAGGGCAGACTCACCTCCCCTGTGGCCTTGGGCACAGTCACATCAACAGATGTGCTCAGATCCTTACCTGGCGCTGAAATACTGAAGGACGGCATCTTGAACTTGGGCATCTTGAACTTGCTGACGCCCTCCTTGTCACCCAGGCCAAGATCTCCCTCCAGCTTGGCCCCTGGTGCCTGCACGTCCACCTCCACACTGGGCAGAGACACGTCCATGTCGGGCCCAGTCACCTGGCCTTTGGCCCCCTTCAGGTCCACTTTCGGTGCCTTGATGGCCACCTGGGGGCCCTTGATGTCCATCTGGGGTCCCATGATGTCCACTTTAGGCATCTTGATGCTGGGAAAATGCACCTTGGGCAGGTGGCCCTTGAACCTGGCCCCTTCTGCTTTGCCTTTCACGCCTCCCTCAGGGAGGGACACCTCAACTTCTGCCCCAGGAAGCTCCATCTCAGTAGACGGCAGCTGGATGTCACCCTCTGGGGCTCCCATCTCAGCCCCAACTGAGGGCAGGCTCACCTCCTCCGTGGCCTTGGGCACAGTGAAGTCCATGGAGGTGCCCAGATCCTTGCCTGTCGCTGACATACCGAAGGACGGCATCTTGAACTTGGGCATCTTGAACTTGCTGGCTCCCTCCTGGTCACCCAGACCAAGGTCTCCTTCCAGCTTGGCCCCTGCAGCCTGCATGTCCACCTCCACACTGGGCAGAGACACGTCCATGTCGGGCCCGGTCACCTGAGCTTTGGTGCCCTTCAGGTCCAGTTTGGGTCCCTTGATGTCCACCTGGGGGCCCTTGATGTCCATCTGGGGGCCCTTGATGTCCACTTTAGGCATCTTGATGCTGGGAATCTGCACCTTGGGCAGGTGGCCCTTGAACCTGGCCCCTTCTGCTTTCCCCTTCACCTCGCCCAGTGTCACGTCTCCCTCAGGGAGGGACACCTCCACTTCTGCCCCAGGAAGCTCCATCTCAGCAGGGGGCAGCTGGATGTCACCCTTTGGGGTTCCCATCCCAGCCCCCACTGAG
>PVKU01015667.1:0-17415 GCA_004027475.1 Anoura caudifer | reverse complement strand
TCTAAGAATACGAAGATAAAAAAAATATGAACAATAAAAAGACAGCAAACTCACAGGTATTAACAACCACACCTAAAACAAAAGCAAACTAAGCAAACAGCTAGACCAGGAGCAGAAACACAGAAATGGAGATCACATGGAGGGTTAGCAACAGGGGAGTGGGAGGAGGAGAGGGGGGAAGGTACAGAGAATAAATAGCATACGCAGTAGGTAGAAAATAGAGGGAGAGCAAGAATAGTGGGAAATGTAGAAGCTAAAGATCTTATGACACACGGACGTGAACTAGAGGGGGGGAATGTGGGTGGGAGGGGGTGTGCACGGTGGAGGGGAATGATTGGGGAGAAATGGGACAACTGTAATAGCATAATCAATAAAATATATTAAATAAATAAATAAATAATTGTATTGCGCCTATTGAGATATTTAGTTACTCTGTTGAACTGCATTCATAAGGTTTTCTAACGTTAAGTGGCTTAACATTAGTGGCCACCCTTATATTCCTAAAATAAACTTAATAAAGACAGTGCTGTATTCAATTTCCTAATCTTTTGTTTGGATTTTCACATTAATATTCATGAAGGAGACATGCTTGTAACTTTTATTCTACTTAGTAAACTTTTCTGGTTTGGATAGTAAAGTTATATAATAGCCCCATTAAAACAAATTGGGAAGATTCTCTTTCAGTATTCTCTGGCAGAGTTTGTATTATATATAAATCACACCTGTAAAAACAGGTAGGCCCAGTGTTTTCTTTGTGAGAATATTTTTATTTCTTAATTCAATTTATGTAACTGTTACAGAACTATTTGGATTCTCTTTTCCTTCATTCAGTTTTGGTAAGTTATATTTTACTAAAATACAACTTACCAGTCTGTACCATTTCTTCTAAATGGTCACATTTATTACCATAAAATTGTTTGCAGTATATAATATGCTTTTTAATCCCTTTTACATCTGTATTTATGTTCCTCCTTTCTTTCCTAATATTGTTTATATGCATCTTTCTCTCTCTTTATAGCTCCTGTTTGTTTTGTTTTTCTTGCTCAATCTCTCATCAGTAAATGTTGCAGGCCAGGTCCCCACTTGGGGATGGGCGAGAGGCAAGAACACATTGATGTTTCTCTCCCTTTCCGTCTCCCTTCCTCCTTCTCTAAAAATAAATAAATAAATCTTAAAAAAAAAAACACAAGAAAGTCATTAAGTAATAAGTAGGGTAGGGAAGAAATATACTATAATAAAGGAAAAAGGTCGAAGAAACTGTCTTATGAAGTCAAAGGGTTGGAAAGAGAGAAAGCAGCCCTCAAGGTAGCAGTTGGTATAAGATTTCAAGGGTAAAGATGACTTAAGACTGAGAACTGAATAGGTTGAGAACTATAAGGCAACAGTGTCATATAGCTCATTCCCAGAGACATGACATAACCCAAAATGAAAAAGCTACTGGGAGAAGAGGAGGGCAAAGAAAAAGATAATGAATGGCATGCTTGGCACTCATGTTGTCTGCAAATGTGTGAGAAGAGGCTGGGAGACAGGGATTAACTATGAAGTCAGGAGATGATATGTATAATGGCAATAATGCGATGTGTCTGGACAGCAAGTGCCTCTGAGGAAATCATTTTATTTTGCAAGTTGAAAAGTAATGGCTTTCAGTAGAAAACTCTGTGGTTATGTGGTAAGCAAGAACAAGCAGCCCCCACCTGAGAGACAGAAAGATAGTTTACTAAGCAGAGAGGCAAGCTTTCACTAGGACGAAGTGGATAGAGGATTCGCTGCCTGGCATGCTCACAGCAGAGTGCAGCTCCAGGATACACTATGGAATGAAGTTAGCGGGGGAGGCCAAGTGGCAGGAGAAGGCACATAGTAGCATCTCCTCACAGGAAGAAATGCCTCTTCCTAATACTACATACAAATACAAGGTGAATGGCTCTCTTCCTGAAAAGGCATACAGAAAGAAAACTCTGACCGAATGGAGGCAAGGCTGGTAAGTACAATGTAAAACAGGTCTCCTTACAACCTTTAACTGGAGATGTCCGACATGCAATTGGGCATATAAATCTAATGCTTAAGAGAAAAATTCCAAGAATTTTATGGACCTTCATACTTGGAAGTAATATAAGTTGCAAATATCTTACTTAAAAAAAGTCTCAGTTCCAATTTTTAAATATTCCTCCATTTAGAACAATTTAATAAAACCAATTAGGGAATTCAAATCTAGCTTCTCACAACCAATGATTGCAATTATAAGAGATATGTAAAAATTAAAGGTAACACAGGACTTAGTGGGGAGGAAGGAAGGTGGCTATGGTCACACAAAGGTAGCAGGGAGGACCCTGTGATAGAACTGTTCCACTGGTTAATATTTGAACAATGGTGGAGATCACATGAATCTACACATGTGATAAAATTGCAAAGAACTAAACACATGCACAAATAAGCGCATGTAAAACTACACGTACTGTATCAATGTCAGTTTCCTGGTTGTACTATTTTACTGTAGTTATGCAAGATATTACCACCGGGGGAAATTAGAGGAGGGTATACAGGATCTCTGAGTATTCTTACAATTGAGTGAACATCTACAATTATCAAAATTAAAAGCTTTACTTTTTAAGTAAAAGCAACAAAGCAGGTGTACAACTGAAAAATGCTGTCTCAGTATTTTTAAAACTCATAGTAAACACAAGAGAATCAGTCTCCAGCTCTGTGATTCTCAACCAGAAAGCTGGAGAGGGTAAAGGGGGATTACTGCCTTTACCCCATTCCCTGAATATACGCTCACACAAGAACAGTTGCCACACGGAACCACAGGTTCTGGAGGAAATCTGTCATAAGTTCAATTATGCTGCAACTGAAGAGTAGAAAACCCTACTCTTACAGCTGTGTTACAAACACTTCTAACTGGCAAAGAAAAAGACATGTAAGAGAAACATAATATATAATAAGTAAATTTATAATAAACATGAAATTACTTCTCATTTGATTTGCACAAAATCAGCCAATACACTCTTATGTAAATGTACCTGGTAAATGAACATAAATATTCTATGCATATAAAAATACACATGAGCAACAAGTATAAAGGACACATGGACAAAAACTAGCAGGGGGTGGAAATGGGAGTGAGGTAGGGAAGGCTGGGGTGGTGGGCAGGAATGGGAGCAAAAGACAGAAAACTGTACAAGAACAACAATTTAATTAATTAATTAATTAATTAATTTGGAAAAAAGAAAAGGTGAAAAAAAATAAACATATGCACTTTTCCTCCAGTATTTGATAGATTTTCAGTTTATATACATACCCACCAAGAAGGAATATATCATCTAAACTTACGAGTCCTCCGTCAGAAGGACAACAACAAATTTAAAAACAAACAAAAAAACCCTCAGAATGGCCAGAATTGAACTGTATGGAAGTCTGACAACCATGGAATTAAAGAAGAAACATTCATTCAGACTGGCAGCAAGGGCAGAGAGGGGCAGCTAGAGCAGAGAGGTTGACCAGCAAGGTGGAGGCTACAGGACATGGTGTGCGAGGAAGTAGAGGCCTGTGAACTGGGCGGTCCCACATCCGAGTGTGGATAAACTGGGAGAAACAACTGGGGGGTAAGACAGACGGTTCAACCCAGGGTTCCAGCATGGGGAAATAAAGACTCAAACCTCTGCCAGTAAAAACCTGTGGGAATTGTACTGGCAGGAGAAACTCCCAGGCTCACACGAGACTTCACTGGAGAGACTCACAGTGTCCTAGAGCGTATACAAAACCACACACCTGGGAATTAGCACCAGAAGGGCCCAATTTGCCTGTGGATAGTGGGGGAAATGACTGAAAGCGTGGCGACAGCAGAGCAAGACCCCTCCCTGCCCACACAGCGCCACAACGCAGCTACATGGGTTGACCCACCCTGGTGAATACCTATGGCTTTGTCACTGACTAACTAACAGGCACACAGAGACAAAAATTATGGCCCAAATGAAATAACAGATCAAAACTTCAAAAACAGAACTAAGCAATGAAGAGATAGCCAACCTATCAGATGCATAGTTTAAAACACTGGTAACCAAGGATGCTCACTGAAATGGTTGAGTATGGTCACAAAGTGGAGGAAAAAGTGAAGGCTATACAAAGTGAAATGAAGAAAAATATACAGGAAACCAACAGTGAAGGGAAGGAAACTGGGACTCAAATCAACAATTTGGAGTAGAAGGACGAAATAAACATTCAACCAGAACATAATGAGGAAACAAGAATTCGGAAAAATGAGGAGAGGCTTAGAAACCTCCGGGACAACTTTAAATGTTCCAATATCCAAATCATAGGGATGCCCGAAGGAGAAGAGCAAGAGCAAGAAACTGAAAACTTATTTAAACAAATAATGAAGGAAAACTTCCCCAATCTGGAGAAGGAAATAAACTTCCAGGAAGTCCAGGGAGCTCAGAGAGTCCCAAACAAGTTGGACCCAAGGAGGAACACACCAAGGCACATCATAATTATATTAGCCAAGATTAAAGATAAGTAGAAAATCTTAAAAGCAGCAAGAGAAAAGGAGAGACTTACCTACTCAAAAGGAGTGCCCATAAAACCGTTAGCTGGTTTCTCAAATGAAAACTTGCAGGCAAGAAGGGGCTGGAAAGAAGTATTTAAAGTCATGAAAGGCAATGACCTACATCCAAGATTACTCTATCCAGCAAAGCTATCATTTAGAATGGAAGGGCAAATAAAATGCTTCCCAGATAAGGTCAAGTTAAAGGAGTTCATCATCACCAAGCCCTTATTATATGAAATGTTAAAGGGACTTATCTAAGAAATAGAAGAAGATAAAAAATGTGAACAGTAAAATGATAACAAACTCACAATTATCAACAAATGAACCGAAAAATCAAAACCAAAAACAAACTAAGCAAACAACTATAACAGGAACAGAATCACAGAAATGGAGAGCACATGGAGGGTTATCAGCAGAGAGGGGGAGGGGCAAGAATGGGGGAAAAGGTACAGAGAATAAGAAGCATAAATGGCAGGCACAAAATAGGGGGAAGTCTGGAATAGTATAGGAAATGGAGAAGCCAAAGAACTTATATGCGTGACCTATGGACAGGAACTAAAGGAGGGAATGTTGGAGGGAGGTGGGGGTGCAGGGCAGAGGGGGATAAAGGGGAGAAAAAAAATGGGACAATTATAACAGCATGAACAATAAATATACTTTAAAAAAAAGGAATACATCATCTGTAAAGGCATACAATATGGCCTTGAATACAGTGAGTCTATTCAGCCTATACAGGAAGCCATGGCACACTAATACCAGATCCTCATCAACTAGAGAAAGGAACCACAACACAAACAAGCTGAAACCAAAATGCAATAGATTCAATATTTTTTTAAAATGTCCCTACTAAAAAGCAACCCTAAAAGAGAATACTTAAAGTTGAGCCCACTAAAATCAAACATGGGGAAACATTTTGGAGTGGTAAGACAACTAATTTAATATCTGAACAAATGATATCATTCAGGACAAAAATTAAAATCACCTAATGATGAACACACATCTAAAACCCTGGTATTACAATTGTTTACAAAATTGTGGGTGCTGGTGTGTGTATATATATCAGAATCTAAGCGATGACCCATGGGGGACTCTTATGTGAAAAGAATGGCATTATCAAAAGGCACTAGCAGAGCCATTGAAAAAGACTGTTTATGGTATGAAAATGGTTAAGTAGAAAAACAGACATAATTAGTATGTGCAAGATTCTAATTTTGAATTTAATACAATATATGTATACATTCTAACAGCAAATAAGTATCAAAAGAATATAAACCCCAAAAGATTTTGTTTTTAGATTGTGCAGTTTATACAGTTCTGTGTTTTAAAAGTTATCTACAGTAAACACATACTAGTTTTGTAATTTGGGGTAGAAGATACATACTATACCAATTAATATTTAAGTAATACTAATAAAGTCTATGGAATAATATGAAAACAAAGCATGTATACATGAGTATATACATACACACATATAAGATTACAATTATTTTAAAGAAAGAAAAATTATGCAGAAGAAAAGAAAAAAGATTGATAGAAAATATCTTAAAATAACCCTGGCTAGTGTGGCTCAGTGTAGATTGAGGGGCCAGCCTGCAAACCAAAGGGTGGCTAGTTCAATTCCCAGTCAGGGCACATGCCTGGGTTGTGGGCCAGGACCCCAGTAGAGGGTATGTGAGAGGCAATCACACATGTCTGTCTCTCTCTCTTTTTCCCTCTGTCTAAAAATAAATAAATAAATAAAATCTTTTAAAAAAATTCTGATGAATTAAAAAAAGAAAGAAAGAAAGTATATCAAATAATGGTGGTTGACTGGATGAAATAATTTTGGGCAATTTTCTTCCTTCTAGTATTCTATGCCTTGAATGTGTATTGTGTTAATATAAAAAATTACTACTGAACTTATCAGCCCTGACCCCAAACCTTTTTCACTGTATCCTGCCTCCTGAAACAAACCAACAAACATAAATATGCACACAAACCCACAGGTACTTACATGGGCTTACATCTCTGTATCTGTTTCGATTTCTGTTTTCTGGAATCTTGGCCACTCTATGAGGATAGTCATGGGACTCACTGCGAATTTCCTTAAAACAACAAAAAAAATTTTTAATATTCCTCTTAAATTTTATATAGCAACACAGATACTTTTCTAATCAGTGTAAAATAACATTTACTGGGCACTTATGATATGCCAAGTACTATGCAAAGCACACTATCTACATTATCTCATTCAATTCTCACAATACCAAGGGGAACAATTATCTTCTGTATTTTATGTGAGGGATGATAGTCAAATGATCTGCTTAAAGGTCACAAAGCTATTAAGTGGCAGACCCCAGGACTGAACTAAGGTCCTTCAGGCACCAAAGTCTTTGCTCTCCATATATTTATTTACTGTCACACTATACTCAACATTTACAAGGCAACGTTAAACACTTCATGTCACATAGAATTTATGCAATGGAGGTATCTAAGATTACATCATACTCAAATTTCTGACTAAACCCTCAGTAATTCTACCTATATTTTAGTTTCTATCTTAAAATGTTAATCTATTTCTTCATCTTCATGACATGTAACTTTTACTTGGAGTCTAGAAATATCATCAAATTTTATTTCCAGAGCCCTAAATGCTTAGCAATAATCACTAGGCCTGAGGCTCATTTTAAAACATTTATCATTTGCTGTATTCCACTATGAGAGAAATTCTGTGAGGTTATGCCTGCATTAGGGAGTCTGCTACTTGTATCCAACATCAGCAGTTTCTTTCTCTCATATGAAATATAATTCTAAGCCTGGCTGTTATAGCTCAGTGGATTGAGTGTGGGCTGCGACCCAAAGGGTCGCTGGTTCAATTCCCAGTCAGGGCACATGCCAGGGTTGTGGGCCGGGTCTCCAGTGGGGGCCACCTGAGAGGCAACCACACATTGATGTTTCTCTCCCTCTCTTCCCCTCTCTCTAAAAAAATAAATAAATAAACGAAATCTTAAAAAAAGAAAGAAAAAATAAAATTCTAAGAATTCAGGTAAAAACAAACATATCAAAAAAATGTGCATTAACAGCAAAAATTTGGCCTTTTGCTCACACTACCACATGTGATAAAAAGCACTTTAAAAGCTAGGCACCAGATGGTTCTACAAATTAAGCATAAATTATTCCAGTCATTTATTGACAAACATTCTTACTGTGGGTTCCCTACCCTGTTATCTGCTACAACCCCTATTAGCCCTAGAACAGTTAACTTTTCAGTTCATGTTTTTACTCATTCAGCCTTTCAAAATACAAGAGAAGTGGACACAGACCACCTCTCAACAGGACCAATCTCAGTCACATTGCGCAAACAGCACATGAGATCCAAAATATGTTGGCACAGCCATTTTGGAAAATGCAACCCGCCATAAAGAAAAACACAAACACACACTATACCCACATGTTACAACTGGGTTTTGTTTTGGTTTTTAAAAAAATATATTTTATTGATTATGCTATTACAGTTGTCCCATTTCTCCTTCATCATTCTCCCCTACCCTGCACACCACCTACCCACATTCCCCCCCTTTCGTTCATGTCCACGTTTCATAAGTTCTTTAGCTTCTACTTTTCCCACAATATTCCTCCTCCTGGCTATTTTCTACCTACTGTGTATGCTACTTATTCTCTGTACCTTTTCCCCCTCTCTCCTCCTCCCACTGCCCTGTTGCTAACCCGCCATGTGATCTCCATTTCTGTGTTTCTGCTCCTGTTCTAGCTGTTTGCTTAGTTTGCTTTTGTTTTAGGTGTGGTTGTTAACATCTGTGAGTTTGCTGTCTTTTTACTGTCGAATTTTTTATCTTCTTTTTCTTAGATAAGTCCCTTTAACATTTCATATAATAAGGGCTTGGTGATGATGAACTCCTTTAACCTGAGCTTATCTAAGAAGTACTTTATCTTCCCTTCCATTCTAAATGACAGCTTTGCTGCATACAGCAATCTTGGATGTAGGTCCTTGACTTTCATGACTTGGAATACTTCTTTCCAGCCCCTTCTTGCCTGTAAGATCTCTTTTGAGAAATGAGCTGACAGTCTGATGGGAACTCCTTTGTAGGTGACTGTCCCCTTATCCCTTGCTGCTTCTAGAATTCTCTCTTTCATTTTAATCTTGGCTAATGGAATTATGATGTGCCTTGCTGTGTTCCTCCTTGGGTCCACCTTCTTTGGGACTCTGAGCTTCCTGGACTTCCTGGTAGTCTATTTCCTTTGCCAGATTGGGGAAGTTCTCCTTTATTATTTGTTCAAATAAGTTTTCCACTTGTTGCTCTTCTTCTTCCCCTTCCAGTACCCCTATAATTCGGATGTTGGGACGTTTAAAGATGTTCTGGAGGTTCCTAAGCCTCTCCTCATTTTCTTGAATTCTTGTTTCTTCATTCTTTTCTGATTGGATATTTCTTTTGTCCTTCTGGTCCACTCCATTGATTTGAGTCCCAGTTTTCCTCCCATCAATATTGGTTCCCTTTGTGTTTTTCTTCATTTCACTTATTGTAGCCTTCATTTGTTCATCTAATTTGCAACCAAAATTAACCAATTCTGTGAGCATCCTGATCATCAGTGTTTTGAACTGTGCATCTGATAGGTTGGCTATCTCCTGACCGCTTAGGTGTATTGGCTCTGGGGCTTTGATCTGTTCTTCCACTTGAGCCATATTATTATTATTATTATTTTGTCTGGTTACGTCTGTTACATAGTGAGGGGCAGAGCCTTAGGTGTTCACCACGGGAGGGCAACCCAGTGGCTGGGTTGCGACAGTGTATGTGGGAGTGGGGTCTAAGAGGGAACAATGACGCTTGCTCCACTCTCTCTCGGATTGGAGTCCCTTCCGCCGCCTTCCCCAAGCAAATTGGGCGTTTCTGGTACTGATTTCCATGTGGGTGGGCCTGTGTACATTCTAGGACCCCGTGGGTCTCTCCAACAAACTCTCCTTTGAGGCTGGGATTCTCTCCCAGCACCTCAACCCCCACAAGTACTTTCAATCAGTGCTTTTAGGCTTTATTTCCCAGCCCTGGGGCCCTGGGTTGCGAGGTCTGTCTCACTCCTCGTTTTCACCTGGTTCATCTGCAGCGAATGTGTGACCGCGGTCAGCCGCCTTGTGCACCTCGCTTGGCCTGCTCGTTGCCTCCCCATGCTTGGTAACAGCTGCCTGTGCCCCAGGGGTGTGCCAACCACCGCCTGCACATCCGGGACCACCAGCCACCACTTTTTCCTGCCGCGATCCCACTCCACCGGCCGCCGACACCGCCCCTCTTACTGGTCTGGGTGAACCATTATCGGACCGCAGCACAATTCAATTTTCTATATGCTCTGGGTTTTTTTGTTGTTGTTGTTGTATATTTTTGTTGTCCTTAATTTTGGTTGTGAGAGGAGGCACAGGGTGTCCGTCCACCTATGCCTCCATCTTGGCCGGAAGTCTATATCATTTCAATTTTAAACCACATATTCATTCATGTATTCTTTAGTTCATACGCTATTTTAAAATAAACTAGCTAAAATACTAATAAATATTAATATAATAAGTTTATAGTGTTTAAATCACACCAAAAAGTTGTGCAACCCATGCAATAGGACAAAATAGTCGCAAATCAAATACCTGATAAAAGATTAATATCCAGAAGATATAATTTTTTAATTTAAAAAATTAACAATGGGTAAGGAAGGTAGAACTCTATTATACCAGCCTTTCTTCAATACTTGTTATGCACATACACCTACTTTCCACAGTTAAGTCTTATTTGTCAGTAGATTCCAATTTTTAGCCTAAAGAAACACTTATTTATGTATACTATAATAGATCATAATTGATATTGCAAAAAAATAACAAAATAGAGCGGGTTCCAAGTACGGGGTAGGGAAGAGATTTTAATTTATAAAACATCTTAAAACAGCCAAGTACTTGGGGTTAAGGTATACATTTTGTTTTCTCAATTAATTATCAAAAACAAAATCTCTTACAGAGTCCATTCTCTCAAATCTCCAATGTTACTATTTGTTCTCATTTCAGTGTATTTAGGAAGACAAGAACCCCCAATACTTTAAAAAGTGGCTCCAAAGGTACGTATTATTAGTTGCCCATTCCAATATCCATTCTTTCTAACTAAAGGTTTTTGGCTTTCTTTTCTGACTTAAAATAAGTCTGACTAAAAGCCTGTATTGTCCAACCTCCCAGAGAGGCAATGGTCATGCAACACAGTTCTGGCCAATGGGAATAAGAAGAAATAGCTGGGTTTGGTTGCAAGAAAATTTTTATAGATAGGACTGAGTTGACCCGTGTCATTCTCACTTCTGCCTGCCCACAGTACAGGTTTTGATGCAGAGGGACGAGAGGCAGGAACAGGCAGAAACCATCCTGTAAACACAAGATAAGAAGCATATTCTAAGGAAGGCTAAGTAGAAATAGAGGAAAATTGATAACCAATGACATCAAAAGCCAAGAAACAGCTCTGGTCTCCTACCATCAGAATTTTCTTTACATGAGAAAAATAAGGCCCTCTTTGTTATGTCAGATATTAAGCTTGATTTTCCTTCCCATGAAGCTAGATGTAAGTGTGTAAATAACACACACACAATTTAACCAAATCACAACAAAAAAATAGATCTGACATTGATAAAGCATTCAGGAACACCTAAGACATAAAAATAAATAATTTTATAAGAACTTTACGTGACCAACAAAATACTCAGCGTTTCTCAAAATGGTAATGGGAAGGCAAGATTGAGCTATTCACTAGGTCTATCATATTACGCAAAATCAGCCTCTACTGAAGTTCTGATCCTAAAACACTCCCTTCCTATAGCAGAGAGTACCCAGTCTACAGTGGTGTTCAACATTCAGATGAAGAATGTTTCCTGTCAGCAGTAAAACCTGGCGATCCAAGGTTTCTCAACCTCAGCATTACGAATATTTCAGGCTGGATAATTCTTTATTTTGGGGGTTGTCCTGTGCATTACAGAATGTTTAGGAGTAGCATCCCTGGCCTCTATCATTAGACATCAGTAGCATCCTACTTCCCAGCTATGACCAAGAAAAGTCTCCTCAGGAATTTTGAAATGTCCCTGGACATCAACATTTACCACAAATATAACCCACCAACACCCAGCTGTACACCACTATTCTAATCTAATGCCAACTCTTATTTTAATGAAACCTAAATTTCAGTGAGAAGTTATCTTTATCTTAAAGAATAATGTAACCAAATTTTTAAAATTTTATTTTTGTGATTTTTCTCGAATAAAGCTAAGAATAATTAATTCACTACTTATTTATTTTATAGAGGCAATGATCCAAAATGTAGGTAACTCATGCACATGTTGCAAGACTAGAAATAATGTAAATATACAATAACAAGGAAATTATTGGTTAAAGAAATCATCCTCCAAACCTGTAAATATTATGCTGCCATTTAAAAAACAAGTACTCATGTCATGTCAGCAGTAGCATAAATTCATAGTCTCTTGGAATGATACTATATGATAAATACAGAGGAATAACAAATCAATAAACAGAACTGAGCAACTACTTGCTACTAGGGGGAAATTTTCATTTAGCTTCTTAGCCATATTTGAAATTTATATATACATGAGTTAACTACAGTAAGATTCCCCATCACCTCCTTTTCCAAAGAAGCCTATTTTTTAAAGTGTATTTTATTTCTTATGCTATTACAGTTGTCCCAATATTCCCCCTTTTCTGTCCTCCACCCAGCACCCCCAAATCCTTCAGGCAATCCCCAAATAATTATGTCAATGGGTCATGCATATAAGTCCTTTGGCTACTCCATTTCCTATACTGTACTTTATATACCCATGGCTACTCTGTAACTACCAATTTGTACTTCTTAATCCCCTCACCTCTTCACCCATTCCCCCACAACCCCTCCCACCTGGCAACCATCAAAACACTCTCTGTATCCATGATTCTGTCTGTTCTTCTTTCCTTAGTTTGCTCTTTAGATTCAATCATCGATAGATATGTATTTATTGCCATTTTATTGTTCATAGTTTTGATCACCTTCTTTTTCTTAAATAAGTCCCTTTAACATCTCATACAATAATGGTTTGGTGATGATGAACTCCTTTAGTTTTCTCTTGTCTGGGAAGCTCTTTATCTGACCTTCCATTCTAAATGATGCTTTCCAGTGTAGAGCAATCTTGGCTCCAAGTCCCCACTTTCCATGACTGGATATTTCTTGCCAATCCCTGCTGGCCTACAAAGTTTACTTTGAGAAATCAGCTACCAGTCTTATGGGAACTGCCCTGTAGGTAACTAATTGCTTTTCTCTTACTGCTTTTAAGAGTCTCTCTTTATCTTTACCTCTGGCATTTTAATTATGAATATGTCTTGGAGTAGTCCTCTTTGCATCCATTTTGTTTGAGACTCTGTGCCCTGGACTTGCATGTCTCTTTCCCTCACCAAGTTAGGGAGGTTTTCTTTCATTATTTTTTCAAATAGATTTCCAATTTCTTTCTCTTCTCCTTCTGGCACCCCTATGATGCGAATGTTGGAACAACTGAAGTTGTCCAAAATGCTACTTACACTATCATTTTTTTTATTCTTTTTTCTTGTCCTTCTGATTGGTTGCTTTTTGCTTCCTTATGTTCCAAATTACTGTGATTCTTGGCTTCATCCACTCTACTGTTGTTTCTCTGTACAATGTTCTTTATTTCAACTGTGGATCCTTTGTTTCTGACTTGATCTTTTTTATGCTGTTGAGGTACTCACTAAGTTCCTTGAGTATCCTTATAATGAGTGTTTTGGACTCTACATCTGATAGATTGCGTTTCCCCATTTTGTTTAGCTCTTTTTTTTTTTTTGAGTTTTGACCTGTTTTTTCATTTGGGCCATGTTTCTTTGTCTCCTCATTTTGGCAGCCTCTCTGTGTTTCTTTCTATTTTTTAGGTAGCTAATTTTTATTTAAAGAAATTTTTTAAGAAACCTAATTTGTAGAACTTTATAAAATGATCCACTCCAACCAATGGCCTTATAATTAATTATTTCCAGGCAGAATATTATAACTTTAAATCTAAACCTATTTATTTTCCATGTATCTACTCTCTCCTACTAGTCATCTCTTTAAAATGTTATATACATAATATTTCATCTCTCTTGAAACTTATTTTGACATGTTTTTTGAGGCAAGATGCTAAACTGACGGACTCTACTAGATAAATAAATTTGTGGAGGCTCAAGTAATTCTAGGCTGAAATTCAAGAATAAGGCACTTTCTTTTTAAGCATCCAGCTACTCTTCATTCCATAAGCAATAAACATGCCTATTCTTGATGTATTCTTCAATGCCAGTCACAGCAATTAAAAGTAAATTATGGCTTATATTTTGACAGAAGCATTAATGGAGAGTTTATACAAGCCCCACATGAAATCATTTAGCTAAATCCAAGTTTACTTTCTTGAATGTAAAACACTAACATGTTTTGGACATAAAGGCATAAAATGGTTTCAAAAGCTATTCATTTTATAAAATTAAGAAGAAGATACTGAGAAACATTTTAATGTAGGATCAAGCAGTGTTTAATACATCCTTATTTCTTCTGGAGAGAACTCTTGTAAACTAACTAATCACATTACAAATAGTCTTAATTACAGACTCTGAAAAAAATGTTCATTACACTACACATAATTACTGGAGGTGAAATAAATATTTTCTGCTAAATATCTTTATTATTTAAGTTATATACTTCAAAATACAACCATTTAGTTTTCAATGGATATGCCTAGAAAAATGTTAGTCTCTTAAGTGACTGAAAATTTCCTCTTCAATATTTTTAAAAAATTATTTATTTTTAGAGAGGGGGGAGAAAAAAGAAAGGGAAACATTGATGTGCGAGAGATATATTGATGTGTGAGAGAAACATCGACTGACTGCCTCCTGCATGCCCCCAAGGGGGGGGCCTAGCCCACAACTCAGGCATGTGCCCTGACTGGGAACTGAACCTGCAACCTTTCAGTCCATAGGATGGGACTCAGTCCACCGGACGATACTAGCCAGGGCTTCTCTTCCATCTTCTTAGCCCTAATTACCTAAGACTTATGCATCTACCCTTATCCAATAGTCTTTCAAAAGTAAAATTTCCAATAACTAATACTTATTTTAAAAGTGCAAATATTTAAATTTTAATGAAAACATTTCTGAAATGCACTACCTGTTTGTCTCCTAAAACAAGAATATACAGAATGTCATTTAACCTTTTAATGATTCATCACACACATTAATTGACTGGACAGTAACACAATTTCCTCAGGGGATTATCTAAAAGTAAATACAGCTGTTTGTCTCTACATTAAGTGGCCACAGAGTGCTTTACTTGGACTTTTTATATATGATTTGCTAGAAGAGAAAAAATATTTTAATATATGTTTACTGTCAGAAGTTAGAACTCTGTAGATCAACAAAAAATAAAATTATTCACTACCACACAATTTGGAGATAATCTAAAACTTTTGGGACTTTTTACAGGAAAGTAGACATTAACACAAAGTTTAATTTTAAAAATTTTAATAAATAGCCCTGGCTGGTGTAGTTCAGTAGATTGAACACTGGCCTGTGAACCAACAGGCTGCGGTTCGATTCCCAGTCAGGTCAAATGCCTGGGTTGCAGGCTAGGTCACCAGCAAGGGGTGCTTGAGAGGCAACCACACATTGATGTTTCTCTCCCTCTCTTTCTCCCACTTTTCCACTCTCTCTAAAATAAATAAATAAAATTTTCAAAATGTTTTAAATAAATATAGACCATACAGACATACTATTTACATACATGCTTTGATATCTTAAAATAGCATATTTTCCCTTGTCAATACATCTCCACCACCACTTTAAACAACTACTGAATGTAGAACCTTTTGTTACATGATACGCCATAATTTGTTTGCCCTGAACAATTAGATTTCCTGAACTTCACAATTATTAAAACTGATGTGATAAATATCTTTAAGTATGACCTTACAGAAATTTCAAAGTAGTTCTTGATAACCCTCTAAAAATGGAACTCGAGTCAAGAGCACATTTTGCTAATATTTCTCAAGAAAGACTAGGGGTGAGGCTTTGCCTCACTGTCAACACCACCAGTTGAACTAAAAGGTTTTGTCTTCATTGTGGCCTCAGAACTTGTCTTGACTTTTCTAGGGTTTTTACTCTTTCAAATAACTTTAAATTTAAATCTTTTTTAGGTTGACTTAAAAATATATGTGTATATGACATACATATGTCAATCAGAGAGAACTGACACCTTTTCCCCCTTTTTTAAATTGAGAACTGACATCTTTAAAATATCATCTCTTCCATCACATACTGGGTATTTTTCTCCACTTAAGTTTCCCTTGTTGTTTTTTTAATTTAAATAAAACTGACACATTTCTTGTTTATTCTTAATTATTTAAATATTTTTGTTGCTATTTTGACTGATATCATGTCTATATGTTTCTTCTCCTTTAATCAATAGGACAACTACACAAAGTGGGACAAAAGTAGCTTTACCATTTTGATCATGCAAAACAGTTCATTCTTGTATTATTATTTATTATTCGAATTATTTTCCGTACAAACAACTATAAACTTGCTTTTGCCCTACCCTGTTGTATTACACTCCCTCATACTGTCTATCTTTATATTCCTAAAATAAATTTGGGAATGGTGTTTTATACTACTATTTCTAGATAAAATCCACTCATGATATATCAGAATTTTGGGACTATAACTGTAGGTCAAATCAAACTGCTTATTGGAATGGGGAGAAGGGGTGGTAACTCATTTATTTCTGCCTTTTGTTTGTATTCAATGGGTCCTTCTAAAGTTTTGTTTCATTTTATTGTTGTTTTCAAGATGGAATGAAATACTTAAATTCATTGACATTCTTTACTCTTCCTGTAAAGATTGGATAAATCCTGTAAGTTCAGAATACTGTCATTTCATTATTTTCTAGACACAGTAATGAGTATCAGTATTCAGTATTCATTGATTTCTTCTTCCACCCAACGTGTTTAGTAAAGATTGCTGTTTTTCCCCACTTGCTGTTAGGTAACAAAAGCACATAGTCTGATGCAGTTCTGATTTCTTCTTCTCTTTTCCTACCTTGCAGCATTATTTCTTTATCCTGAATACGTAGAAAATTCATAACAATGAACTCATGCTTTTAAAATATATTCCTAGTTAAGACTTTGGGTCCCCTTTGATCTTGAACTTCAGGGGTTCTTCAATTCAGAGCTATTGCTAATTCACCTTAGTTTCCTCTGTGCTCACAGTAACTGTTATCACAGAGACTTGAGATTGTCATGTGTTTTGAATGTTCTTTTTAATATTTGATAGGGGACTCATGAGTTTGAAAATTTTAGTTGAAGGTAGTTATTAGCAAGCCTAGTAGGGAATGCATATGCTAAAGCTACTGTTTCAGGACTGCAGATATGGCCACCACTCCAGGTGGAGTGAAAGCAGACCTCCTGGGGCACAGCTAAATACCACAACCTGGGGCACAACCAGAGACATCAGAGTCACTGTGTTCAAGAGAGACAAGCACCACCCTCCAGGGGGACAGCTAACCACCCAGGGTGAGAATGATGCAGTTTTTCTAATCTAATTTTCCCTAATTTCAAAACCACTCACTGCACTTTGTTCTCTGCGATAAAAAGGCTTGCTTGAAAGGAAATGTAACCCGCCTTCTCTCAGATAGCTGGCCATCTGAATAAAGCGCCCATAAGGATTCGATGCCTGCCTCTGCTTATTGGGTCTGGTATGTGACAGGCAGCACAAATGCTGGCTTTTCTGATTTAATATTCAGTTTTAAAACCTTTTTTCGGTCTGACTAAGATGGAGGCATAGGTAGACACATTGTCTACAA
>PVKU01015666.1:0-17416 GCA_004027475.1 Anoura caudifer | reverse complement strand
AAAAAAAGATAACAGTGGGATGATATACTCAAAGTGTTGAAAGGAAAAAAAAACTGCCAATCAAAAATATTTTATCCAGTCAAGGGAATTCATCACCACTAGACCTACCTTACAAGAAATGCCAAAAGGAGTTCTTCATACTGAAAGGAAAACATACTAATAATATGAAAATACAAAACTGATTGGTAAAGGTAAATATATAGTCAACTTGAGAATAGTGTAACACAATGGTGTGTTAACCTCTTAACTATATTATAAAAATTAAAGTACAAGAGTATTAACAATATAGCTACTATAATTTATTAACAAATCACAATATAAAGACAGGTAAATTGTGACATTAAAAACAAAATGAGGGAAGTAAGAGGGTAGTTTTCGATGTTATCAGCATAAAAAATATAGTTATATCTATAAAATGTTTTATGTAGACCTCATGTTAACCACAAAGCAAAAACCTATAGTAGATGCATATAAGGTAAAGAGAAGGAAATCAGAGCATGATTTTGATAGGGAAAATCACCAATTCACAGAGGAAGACAGAAAGAGAAGAAGATAGGAAAAAGGAAAGTACAAAACAACCAGAACACAATTATATTAAGATAGCATTGTAAGTCCTTATCCATCAATAATTACTCTAAATTTACATAGATTGGATACTATGATCAAAAAGCATAGAGTGGCTGAATGGGTAAAAAAAAAAAAAAAGCCACAACCATGTGCTGCCTACAAAAGACTCATTTCAGCTTTAATAATAAACATAGACTCGAAGTGAAGGGATGTAAAAAGATATTCTATGCAAGTGAAACCCAAAAGAGAAGTAGCTATATTTATATAAGACAACATAGACTTTAAGCCAAAAATGGTAATGAGACAATGACATTATATTATGATAAAGAGGTCAAGTCATAAAAAAAACAATCATAAATATATACATACCCAACATCAAAGCACCTAAATATGTTAAGCAAATACTAATAGATCTGAAGGAAGAAGTAGGGAAAAATAATAGTATGGGAATTCAATACCCCACTTTCAACAATGATTAGATCACACAGACAGAAAATCAGCAAGGAAACATTGGACTTGAACCACACTTTAGACTGAATTGATCTAACAGACATATTAGAATATTTCATCCAACAACAGCAGAATACATATTCTTCTCAAGCACACATGAAACATTCTCCAGGATAGATCATATGATAGGTTATAAAACCCATCTTAGCAAATTCGAGAAGAGTGAAATTATACCAAGTATCTTTTTCAACAATATTACAATAATAATAGTAATATGAAACTAAAAAAAATAATAGGAGGAAAGCTCTAAATTTTACAAATATAAGGAAATTAAGCAACACACTCCTGAACAACCAATGAGTAAAAGTAGAAATCAAAAGGAAAATCAGAAATACCTTGAAACAGATGAAAATGGAAATGACATACCAACACCTATGGGATGCAGCAAAAGTATATAGTTCTAAGAGTGAAGTTTATAGAGATAAACACCTATCTAAAAAAAATTTTTAAGCAACATAACTTTATCCCTCAAGGAACTAGAAATGAAGAACAGACTAAGCCCAAAGTTAGCAAAAGGAAAGAACTAAATGAAATAGAGACCAGAAAAACAATAGAAAAAAAATCAATCAAAATTGACAAAACTTTAGCTCACTTACTTAAGAAAAAGAGAGAGAAGATACAAATAAACAAAATTATATATGAGAGAGGAGACATTAAAGTTGGTATCAAAGAAATATATCAATCATAAAACACTACTATGACAACAAATTGGATAACTCAAAAGAAATGGATAAATTCCTAAAAACATTACCAAGACTACATCACAAAGAAATAGAAAATCTGAACAGACCAATAATGAATATGGAGATCGATTTATCAAAAATCTCTCAGGACCAGATAGTTTCTCTGGTGAATTTTTGCCTAACATGTAAAGAAAAATTAATGTCAATTCTTCTCAAATTCTTGCAAAAAAAATTGAAGATGAGGGAACACTCTCAAACTCATGTTTACAAGGCCAATATTACCATGACACCAAAGCCAGACAAGAATACCACATGAAAAGAAAATTACAGACCAACTCCCTCATGAATACAGATGCAAAAATTCTCAACCAAATACTAAAGAAATTAATTGAACAAGACATTAAAAGAATCTTAAATCATGATCGTGTGGTATTTACCCCTGGAATACAGGCATGGTTCATCACACACAAATTAATAAATGTGAAACACCACACTAATAGAATAATAAATATCATATAATTATTTAAATTGATTCAGAGAAAGCACTAGACAAAATACATCATTTCATCACAAAAATCCTCAAAATGGAGTATAAAAGGAGCATGCCTCATAATAAAGACTATTTATGACAAGCCCACACACAGCCATCATAACAAAGATGGGTGGTTGAAAGCTTTATCTCTAAGATCGGGAAAATAACCCTCAAATTTACCTAGAATATGGCAGTTAAGGAGATGGCACCCAAAGTCTGAGAGGGTTTTGAGAAGTTTGTCCATGACAGAGGAGGGATTAACAGTAGGGAACAGGACAAGGGTTTAGGAGGCCACATTTCTGACAAAGACCTTCCAGCGCAGGAAAACGCAGCGGAAGTCTGGGTAATAGCAAACAGGTAGCATTAGTTACAGCACAGGATTTCCTCACGAAATAGGAGAGAGACATTTGAAGAGTAGGGCTGGACTTAATTGTGGAAGGTTTTGAATGCCAGGAATGAGTTGTCTTCTAACCTGTGGTTCTTACCTATGTCTGCACATTAGAATCATCAGAGGAGCTCCTTAAACTCCCACATCCCAGCCCCCACCCCACCTTCCACCCCCACCCTCACCGCACCAGATCATCAACATTAGAATCTTCAGGGACTGGGTAGTTCTTGATTCTAATGCATTGCCAGGTTAAGAACACTAGTCCTAGACAGTGGCTATGACAAGGCCTAATATTAAAGCCAACTCCCACAACACCAAAGGAAGAGAAGGGAATCTCTTTCTTTGATCTTTCAGAATAGCCACCCTGATCCACACCACTATCACATCTCTCAGCTGTGGGTTTGAAGCTGAACCTTGCATCAGAGACTTCTGTCCCCTCTAGAAGAGCTACTCAAGTGGCCATTCCACCTCTGACAAGCTGCCCCCTCCGATAGCAGAAATCTCACTGTCTCCTAAGGCATGTGTTCCAGCTTTGAGCGATCTAGTTGTTGGATTGAGTTGTTATTCAGTTGAAATCTATATCCCAGAAGTCTCCACTGTCTGATCCTGGTTTTCTCCTCTGGGGTCACACAAAACAAATTAAAAGTACCTTCCACACAAATACTTTAAATAACTGAAAATAGCTAACCCATCAGAACCCTAACTCTGCTCAAAAGATTGAACATCTCCAATTCCTCCTGTTATTCTTTTTGTGATCTGGTTTCAGTTCTCCTCATCATACTAATCAGGTTATTCTGAATACACACTAGTTTGCCATGTCCTTCTTAAAATGTTACACTTAAAATTTAACACAATTGGGTAAAATACTGCATATGTAATGAGACTTACATAATAAGAATGGAGGGATGGTCACACTGTGGAGACAGACAGGACAGGTTAGATTCTCTCCCCTTTACATGTTAAGTCCTACATTCTAAGTCTGCCTCGATTCTAGAAGACTATGATTCCTCTGCTATTGGGATAAATACCACAGCATGCTTGAAACTCCTGGGATACAGTTTTTCCTCTGACTCAGTCTCTTCTACTCACTCCCTCTTACTTGTAGTTCTGATTCTCCCATCTAGCCTCAGAATCTTCAGTTTGCAGCTCCTTTTTTTATGATCTGTTTAGTCATCCTCTTTATCATAGACAATAAACCAGAAAGTAGAGAACCCAGTGCTGAATATTTTTCACTTTCTCCTCAAGCCAGGAAACCAAAGAGTTACTAGATACAGTGCACTTCCCATGGTGTCTGTTCCTCACGCTTAGGGTTGAGTTCTATATCCGCCTGATTTGAAATAACAGCACTACCCCAAGGGCACTTAACCATCTTCCCTGCTTTATTTACTTACAGTACTTATGACCTAGCTTAACAAATATTTCATTTATATTGTTTACTGCTTGCTTCTACCTACTTGAATACAAGCTCCACGAGGGGAGCGATTTTCACTGTTTTCTTTACTGCTGTATCCCTCATGCCTAGAAGAGTGCTTTGCCTATTCACTAAGTATTTGTTAAATGAATGAATGATGATTTCTTTGATAGCTTCCATTGATCTTCCAGGGCAAACTGCCTGTGTTTATTCCCGTGTGCTCAGACTCTGCTTCTGAATACACTACCACTTTGCATTTAGCATCAGGCCATGTTGGCTGGATTGTTGATTACTGGCAAAACTTTTATCATTTACCATCAGTCTGACTATTCTTCCCAACAGCCAGCAGATAGCAGTTCCCTCCATCAAAGCATGCCACAGAGGTTACTGAAGAATTGTTCTGTTTTCCTGCTGTTTCTTCTATTAAGCTGCTAGAAGGCTCAACTGCACCAAGTTACCCAGAGCTCGGGTCAAGCCATGGTCCATGTACATGACCCAGCTGTGGTGCAGTACTTTGTTAGTATTGCCAAGTTCCAAGGCTTATGGATTCTTATAATTTAAACATTAATTTTCTTAAATCTATAGCATGGTTTTGCTCATTTTAACCATTTATTATTCTGGATCTTCTGGGATTTCCATAGGCTCTATTTCAAAATGCTTGAATTTAGTCTATCTTATGTGAGTGTCAGTTGCAAAGTGTGCTGTTGGTATAAAAAGTATGCTCAGGTAAACAAGCTACAAAGGCAAATCGAAAACAATTCCCAGTCCTATAGGTGTTGATAGTCCAATTTATCACCCTGACTCTTTACTCCAGAGAGCCAATTCAATGTCCTCTTATTTACTCTGGCACATCACAATGACCCAAATTCTAGAAAAGTCAATGGGAAAAACACTTTCAAAAGGCACACCAAAGTCCCAAGACACTTCTGAAAATGCAGTGGAAGGGCTGTGGCCAGTGTGGCTCAGTTGATTGGAGCATTGTCCCATGATCAGAAAGTGAGAGTTCAATTCCCAGTCAGGGCACATACCTAGGTGTCAGGTTTGATCCCAGCCTGGGTACATACAGGAGGCAATCAATCAATACTTCTCTCTCACATCAATGTTTCTTTCTCTCCCTGCCTCTCTTCCTCTTCTCACTCTAAAAAGACATGAAAAATTGTCTTCAATTGAGGATTTAAAAAAAAAAAGAGGGAAAAATAGGAAGGAAAGCAGTGGAAAGGAGTAAGACAGAGTAGAGAGCATCAATTTCCCATCCCTCTTACAATTCTGAAGATGTGCTTAATGCAGTGTCAGAGGTAAAACAAATTAAGAGTTGCAAAATATAAAGAACCCTTAGGGGAAATATGGTTGCACATTGTTGGAAGCAAAGAGGAGAATGAACATGGATTGCTCTGTGCCTAATTGAGAAATATCATTAGTTTTCACTATCCAAAAGTACAAGCAAGAAATTGTATTGTTTCAAGCACTTTTCCTGATTTTCCAAAGCCATGACAGAAAGAAATACTTCTATGAAATTCTTTCCATGAGGAACATAAGCTCTGCTTGACCCAGTTTTCCTAGCAGAGCTAAGGCATTTCACAAGCAGCACTTGAAAGGCTCAGAATTATACAGCCTTGACCACGGTGTTGATCAAAGTGTGGCCCTCTGGTAAAATAGGACCAAACACAAAAATCCAAACTGAACCCTTTCACGGTTCAGTACCCCTGAAGCAAAATTGTGCCTGAAGTCCTTACTTCAGCTACTCTTGAAGTTTGGAATATGAGTCTTAGGCTGCCAAATAATGTCTGATAATTCAGGGGGAAATAATAAAAATTCAAATGAATGAGAGTCCTGTTTCTCTGCCTTCCAAAATAGAACATGTCGTTTTTCATCTCCACATGGAGCAAGAGGAGACTGGCCAGCTGGTTCGCCACTTTGCCTGTATTCAAAACACAGCTCCATTCCTCATATCAGAATTCACCTCCACTGTGGCCTCCTCCTTACCAAGTTATCAAAGTCATCAGTAGGGTGCAATTACACCATCTTCTCCCTGAACTCTGCAAAACAGGCTCCCTGAGTACCATTTCTTTGCTCTCAAAGTCAAATATCTCTTAGCTGTCAGGGCTCTATGGCTCTTTTCTTCAATGGAATTTTGAAACTTTGGAGAACAAAGAACACATTGACAAAGGTTAAAGAAGTCATGTGTTAAATATATAATAAATGAAAATTTAACCCCAACTTCAAGTACTAGTATTTACTAAACCATAGGCACTTAGCTTTCTGTAATTGTGTTCAAAGTTTTTAATACTGGGTTGCCACTGCTGTAGTTTTAAAGTTATCACTGGAATGTAATTTCAGTGCTCTTGATGATGTGATTGCTGAGAAGCCATGTGGTTAGTAATTGCACAACGCATTGTACGGAACTGAGCTAATGCCCTGAAATCTATCCATTGTTTGATATTTTCTTCCTCCTAATTAATTCTACTGCCTGGTGTTCATTTTATGGTTTAGATAAAATAAAATATAGCACCTATATTCTCTTACTTAGTCCTTGGGCAGTGAAGGAGCATGGGGATAGAGGTGGAGATGATATAACTGACCAGATTATTCTGAGTCAGAGAGAGCACACACTGAAGCGCAGATACACCATTGGTCATTTCTACTCCCAGCAAACATAAGAGCCAAGTGCGACTGCCAGTAAATTATATTTATATTTATATTTTTATTTTTATTTTTATTTATAAAGGTAGAGTGGCTGTTACCACCTTTTTTGACAGATGCTAAACCCATTCACACTACAATCCACACAAAGCAAGGATGGAAAGGAACATAAAAGCAAACATTTAGAAAAATTCCTGTAACAGGCAACCATTAATTGATCTGTTATTTTTTTAAAATTTGACTTTATATGCAAATTAAAGCACAGGTCTGTGTGGTAAAAGGATTATAGTTGTAAGAGTTGATGAAAGGCCCAGATTTCATGTGTCAGCCCCTATCGCTTGCTCGGTGGTAATTTAGACTTTTATCTTTGTCTCAGTCATAAGTGACACAGACTGTGTAAAAGTCTGGGCTTGAAGCCAGTCTGCCTGGGTTTGCATTCTGGCATGGCCACTTACTACCTGCGTGATTTGAGGAACCTCTTTAACCACTTTCCCTCATATCTCCCTCGTATGTAGGAAGGGCATTATAATGGTATCTTTCTTACAGCATTGTTGTTGTATGTATTAAGTGCATTAATGAATGCAAAGTGCTTAGTACAGTGCCTGGCACAAGTAAACTCCATTTAAGTGTTAGCTATCATTTATAATAAATAGAACTAGTCTCTGACTAACTCAGGCAGACAAGGAATATATTGAAAGGAAAGTAGGTAGCTTGTAGAATTGATAGGAAGCCTGGAGAATGCACATCAAATGGGCAGGAGCAAAGGCATCCAATAAGCAGGATTCCCCAAACTGGGTAGAATGCCACCACCACCAGCACTGCCACCTTCACACACTACCGCTGCCATTGCACGTGACCCCTGTCATGATGGATACCTTATGCTGCCACAACTAAGTCCTAACCTCATCCCATCATCCATTCCAGAGTCAAAACTCGGGTCACGTGGTTGTATCCTACCAACTCTGAGTAGGAAGGGATATCTGCTTCCTTGCGTTCCTAAAGTGGGAGATGCAGGTCTCTCCTACCAAGAATCAACAATATAAGGACCCCCTAAACAGGAAGGAATTTTGGATGTGGGGAAGAAAAAAATCAAAGATAAGTCTACTACCATGTTAAGTTGCCTGGAAGGAACTTAACCAAGATTCCTGACCCATTGAGGAAAAGAAAGAATGACTGTGTGATCCAGAAAACAGAGATCAACACTTGCCACAAGTATTCAGGTAGAAAGCATAGAAGAGTCAGAGAAAAAAAGAAAAGGAAACTAGAAGCTGGCCACTAGATAGGAACTATCAGTGTAGCAGACAAAGAAATTCAGCCAGAAGGCAGTAGAAATAGGGCTCTACTAAAGCCAGAGGAAAGGAATCTAGTCTAGAACAGTGATTCTCAAGCATGTTAGTTCTAAGGTCCCTTTATAATCTTGAAGTTTATTGATGATTTCAAAGATCTTTTGTATATATAGGTATTAAGATGTACCAAGGCCTACACTACACTAATTCAGAAGTTAAGTGATGCAATAGAGGTTCAGTTTCATTCCCTCTTTCCATTCCTCATCTTCAGCCTGTCAACTCTCCTCAAGGCCTCAAGATTGCTGTCAGAGCACCAGATGTCACATGTAGATACAACTTCAACAACAGATTGAGCTGTGCCTCGTTATAACAGCAAAATAAATTTTCCCAAAAACCCACAGGAAAACTTTATCTCGTATCTTACTATCTTTGCCTAAAAGTTATTGATGAAAAGAATGTGACCCAAAAATGGATTGAGACAACCACCATTTCCTTCTGGAGGTGGGAACAGATCACCTTTCACTGAGACCATTTTGGAAGGATCTGTCAGGAAGAAAGAAGAGGGAAATGAGTAATAGAAGTTCCTATATTTTCAGGGGGTTTTTCCACTTAGGAGTTAATTTACTACTTTCTTTTTTGAGAAAATATGATGATGACATAAACATGGTCCCATGGAAACAGAAACCTGAAACCTAGCATAAAACCCATGTTTTTTTAATGTAATATTAATAAATGTAGGTGACTAATTTTGATATAATGGAGTTAAGTAATTGCTAATTTACTAAATGTAACATATTATTTTTTCAGTGTCTTCCACATAAAAGTTGTTACTAAACAACACTCCAGAGCCCCATTAAAATCACTGAATAAAAGCAAATTCAATTAGCGCTCACTTTCAAGGCAGCGTGTGCTATTCATATTAGGTCTGTAGATGTGGCAGTGCCAAGCATTAAGCAGCGCCCAAAAGCAATTTGGAGAATAAATGACTGGGAGTGGGGCAACTAAGAATGGGGAGAAAAATTAGATTAATTGTAGTGAAAGAAAACCCATCAAAACAAAGTTATGAGTGGCATTCTATGAGCCAGCCCCTCAATGAGCAAGACGCCATTCTCAGCTAAGTAATCATTATCTTGACTATAAATCATCACCAGCATTAAGCGTCTTTCAGTAAAAGCCTCCCTATTCTTAGGGTCAGTGAATTTACCACCTTTGATTGCAACTAATTACCTCTATTTTCAAGCAAAAAAGAATATATATATGCAGATTTTGCAGAAGATGTCAACCAGTGTGACAGCAGATATTTCTAAAGAGATCACTATACATCAATCTTTCTCAGTAACAGAGTAAGAACTGTAATACATGTGACAGAATACCAAAGTCACTTTGATATAGCTAAGAAAAAAACCTATTCTCCTTCCTCTAAGAAAAATCTCAAATAGATGGAAGCAGTCCAAGGCAGGTTTTAGCTCATTACAACTCTCTTGCCCAACACAACCTCTCAAGATAAACACAGCAATTGACAATGACAAAGTCAGATACTAAGGCAAAAAGGTCTGAGGAATATCTGCTTCTTCTACCAACTACCCAGAGAATCTCCCAGGTGACTTCACAGTTAGATCATTGTCTTGGAGACACTTCCATGCTCTATATAGGGGGGTGATTTCTAGCTCTATGTGTGACAGTACACCTGACAGACTTCAAAGTGTCCCATGATCCTGCCTCCTTGTTTCTTGCCTTGTGTAACCCCCTCTGTCTGAGTGTGGACAGGACCTGTGACTTGCTTTTCACCAACAGACAATGGCAAACATGATATGGTGTCACTCCTGAGACTGCAGTATGTAAAATTCCATTTTGCTAAACGACTATCTAGAGACATGCTTTCTTTCTCCCTTACTGGTTTTGAAGATGCAAACAGCCATGTTGTACATGAGAAGCCCTATAGAGAGAGGGTGTGTGGCCAGGAACGAAGAGTGGCCTCTAGAAAATGTGGTCAGCAAAACAATAGCCAGCAACATGCTGGGCCACTCATTTTTCTAGTCACAAAGAAATGAAATTCGTCAGTTACTTGAATGAGCATGGAAGTGGATCCATTGCCCTGACCAACACTTTGATTGATTGTTTCCCGGGACCCTACTAAGGCTCACCTCAACTCCCCACCCAGAGAAACTGTGAGATGACAAATGTGTGTTATTGTAAGCTACTGAATTCACAGTAATTGTTACAGAGCAATAGAAAATTAATACTCTAACCAGACCTAGAATAACAGGACTTCAGGTGATAGAGATGCCAATCCAGAAAGTCAGACCTGTTCTGTACCAGACTTTACCAGCAATACATTGCTTTCTACCCCTTCTTTCCTATTCCTCAGAATCTTACTGATGCTTACTGATGTTTGTGGGTTAATCTGGTCTGCACATTTCGTAATTTATGTTGTAGCTCTTTCTTCCTTCTCAGAGTCTCTGCCTCTATTTCCAGCTAATGGGAAAGCATTTTATGCAATGAAGCAAAATTTATTAAACTGTGTCCAAATGGTCTGATAAATTTATGCACCACTAAAGTGAACCAATTTATTCCTCATTCAGACACATCATTTTCATTGTCCCTACATCCATTACTATAGCATCCTTCACTAATGTTTCACTTGCTCTAAACTGTATTAACCTCTTATAAGATTTTATAATGGCAAAGAATCCTGAGAAAAGAATACCAAAGATGACTTCTCTCTCTTTTTTTTTTTTTTTTTTTGCTTTTTCTGGCTGGATAGATAGATAGATAGATAGATAGATCATTAATAATAGCTTCATTACAGACATAGCAAAATGACACATTGTTGGCATTTATACTGTGTCCCTTTTATTCAAAGTGACTTTATCAGTGATTAATGAGGATGAATTTTAGGCTTAAAAATATTGGAAGTAGATAGAAAAATATATGGATATCTTGTCTCCAACTCTGCAAGTAAAGGAGCATATGCATGAATTTTAAGTTAGAAGGACAAATACAGAGCTGAGGGTGGGTGTGGAGAATGAAAATAAGAATCTACGGAAAATGGAAAGTAAAATTTTGATAATCTATGTATTTTAGAATCTATATAATTTTTAATGTGAGAAAAGAAGACTAAAGTAAAATTCACAACAAATCAATACATCTACTTAATTGATCTATCACTGCACTTTACTTTTCTCATTAGCGAAGGGTCAGAGCAGTTCATTCCATTAGCAGAACGGCATCACCAGTGCTCACCTGAAGGTGGACAAAAGCAGAGAGACCCAGGCACTTTGTAATACAGTAGCAGGGTTTTAAACATGAGCTCCACATTCATCAACACCTACATGTTCCAGGGTAACTAGGACGGGAAAATTTAACTTACAAAACAGAAGACAGATTACAGTCTTGAACAATAGTAAACTGCAAGCTGTATCGCTGCAGAGATGAGAGAAACACTGGCAGCTCAGGAATTTCCTTACAAAGGGACTTTAGGGGAAATTAAAGGAAGTCTCAAACTGCATTTGCCTACACTTTACGTAAAAATTAAGAAGTATCAGTTCCCATTATTAAAAATATGAGATGTTGTGGAGGAAGTTGATAGGTAAAGCCACCTCTTGGCCCTACTACCATGATGCGATAAATACCTAAGTTTTAAGTGCTTAATAGGATGAGAGGGACCAATGAGCAAGTTGCCGTGCATTTCCTGGGTGAGCTATTCATCCCCAACATGTATGGATTGCTTTACGTAACCTCACTTCCCTTAGCTTCTCTGAGGATAGAGCCCTGCCCGGGGAATTTGGCCCTGATCAAGTTCAGCACCTGCACCATGAGGCTCTGGTGTGCAGCTCACTTGCCTTACCTCACTTCATTTTTAAAGCAGCCCCATGAAGTAGGTACGGCCAGAACGACCCCCACGCACTGTCATATTGCTTGGCGCAATCCCAGAGACAATAAGCAGCTCAATAGAAACTGCTTATTATTACTATCCCGATTGTGGTCATCTATTTCAAACACAGAGCAAAGGAATAATCCTGAACAAAACAACGGACATCAGCAATAAACTTCATGGAATAATGTCTTCTTAGTGTGTGTCAGAACACAGGCAGACCGCGCCACCCCTTCTCTGGCCTCCTTCCCTTGAAGTCGCCTCAGGAGTTAGGCAGACCCTTTTCTTTCTGTCGCTGCCCAGCAAGTGTGGCTCTTCGGTCACAGCTTTCTGCTGCTCTTTGGAAAACGAAATCTCTCTGCTTCTGCTCCATGTGTTGAACTCTCTAACTATGGCATTGATACCTTACACACTCCCCAAACTCCCTCTTTTGTGTTAAAAATTAGGGAGGGATTGTGAGAAACTGCTGCACTGGAAGTGAGTGGTGAATGAAATAAAAAATTCTCTGCTTGGCTCAACGAGAATATTCCATTTTTAACGTTTAGCCTCATGCTACTGCTGCCATTGCAGAGCTACACACATACGTGGAAGGGCAGATTTCAGGAAAGAGGCTGAGGGAGCGGGGGTGCCAGGTCAGGGTGACAACACAGAGGTGAATTTGGAGGTGACCTTGGGGCACTGACCCGGCCTCAAGGAGGGCTGACTGTCCAGCACCTGGTGCGGAGAAAAACCGCAGAGCCCCTCCTGACTGCAAAGGGGGATGGAGAGGTCACCAATGAGCAATGTTCCAATCTGCAGGCCAACAGAACGAAGTGTGTCATCTCAATGTAACACAGACTTTGACCTGAGAATGAATCCTACACAATTTTTAACAGCACAATTGATAAATTAGCTTAGAATTGATTCACATTTTCTAACTACAAATGCCAATAGTGGTAAGGTATCCTGAACAGCGGAAGGGACTCAGACTGGGGTTAACATGGAAAGCTGGCTAACGCAATTCCCTTCCACTACTGAAAAATAAAACTGATTTTTGAATATAATTAACAGGAATTACCTCAGAAGTTTTCTAACACAAATATTTGAGCCCCAGCCCAGATAATTCTGTTTCCATTGATTTGACAACTTCTCCCAGATATTCTTTTTGTCCCCTAGTTTTATTAAGATATATTTGACAAATAATGTATAAGTTTAAAGTATACAACATGATATAAGTTTAAAGTATACATATATATTGCACACTGATTACCGCACTAAGTCCATCTGCAAATTCATTCCTCACACAGTTATCATTTGTGTGTGTGTTGAAAACATGTAAGATCTCTTTGCAACTTTCAAGTATACAGTACATTATTGTTACCTATAGTTACCATGCTGTACATTACATCACCAAAACATCTTCATCTGTACCTGGAAGTTTGCACCCCTCTAATGAAATTTATTTGTGGACCAGTGCTAAGGGGCAACCCATATGTGACTCACTGGACTTAGCTGTGGAAGAAGCTTGAATCACATACTCCCCTGGGACTTTTACCTAAGGTTTATCCTGAATGCTAGAGGACACACTACCAAAGTCCCCTCCAGAACCTCCTCTCTTCTATTCTGCTTGCTGATTTTTCCCTCAACCCTTTTAGATTTTAATATATCACCTAGTATTACCCCCATTCAGAGAATAAGGAAACAGACTCAGAAAAGAGTTATAGAATTTTCTTGAGTTTACACAAAAGCTACATAACAAAAGCAGCACTCAAAGTCACTATATGCTTCCCTGTTTCCCCCACCCCAGTCCGCCATTGTTTGGCCTATAATATCTAATATCAGCTAATAATTATTAAGCACCTTTCATGTGTCCTATATTGACTACATTGTTTAAATTATTATATTTAATTCTAGCAAATATTAACAAAAATGAGAACCTAAAAGTTATTCAAAATATTTGAAATTTTTAAATTAATAATCTTAACATAGCAAAAGAAAAAAAAATTCCGGCCAAATGTTGATGGAAGAAGATCAGTAGGAATCTTCTTTAGGTAGCCTTTAGCCTTGCTCTGGTTTAAATATATATTAAGTTGCCATCAAGCAACAGTAGAACCTACAAGTAAGTCTCTTCTGCCCCTACCTCCGCCTTCCCAAACAGGCAGACATCCCACAGGAGGATTAAGGAATAGTGGTCAGGAAGAAAGAATTCTGAGCTGGCACTAAGTCTTGGAAACAAATGACTGGAGAAAGAGTCCAAGGCTCAATCAAGTATACTCAGAAATGAAATTTAGGAATTTTTAATACCAGCCCTACATGGAATTCTGCAAAATTTGGAAGCTGAATAGAATGATAATCATTTTATGATTGTTTAAATAGTTATCTTTTTATTAAATTCATTGGTGTGACATTGGTAATAAGATTTTATCAGTTTCAAGTGTACATTTCTATGATATATCATCTTCGTGTTGCAGTGTAAGGCTACCACCCAAAGTCAAATTTCTCATCACAATGTATTTGATCTCCTTTACCCTTTATTACCTTCCATCCTCTTCCCTCTGGTAACCACAGTACTGATGTGTGTGTCTATGAGTTTTTGTCTGTTTATTTCTCTTGTTTATTCAACTGTTGCTTTCTGTTTTATATCCCACATATGAGTGAATTCAGATGGCTCTTAAATTTTTTACTTACTTCACTTAGCATAATATTCTCAAGGTCCATCTTTGTTGTTGCAAATGGCAATATTTACCTTTTTAACTTTTAAACTATACATGTAAATTAAACTAACTTCTCTCAGGTTTTCTCAGCTGATTAAAGGAAATATATTAAAGCACATAGAATGGTGCCTAGTCATTGGGAGTCCTTAGCACAGGTGAGCTGTTCTAATTTTACAAGACACAAGTGAGTCTGACAGCCTTGCCTTGGCTCTTTTAATAAAACTTAACTAACTACCCAGTGGCATCTGCCACCGAGGAAGGTGTTGGGGAAATATGATTAAAAATGAAATTTCCTGCCAACCCAGAAAAGTTAGAGAAAGAAAACTGTTTTATTACCAAGTAAGCATTAAACCACAATGCGATGCACATCACAGACAACCCACTAAGAGACTGCAAAGACAAAAAGAAATCTCCCCTTTTTATGTAGCCAGTCAGATACAACCCATTACACACATGTTCTCCAGATGAACAATAACCAGCCCTCAAGGAAGAGGACTTGACAGCCCCATCTGTCACGCACAGTTCATCCTAGATTCACCTGGTAATTGAAGTGCCCATTTGTGTTAGCTAGATGGCTTTTCCAAGGCAAAATAAATTTCTCGTATCTTTATGACACAAGGAAGTTTTGGAGCCAGGCACTCTTAAAAGTAAGGCCTTATTTTCCCAGAAACTGAGATATAGGATACTATCTTTTTTGATGATTATAGTTCTAAGAGCTTGTTCCCAGGTCCTTGAAAAAAGCATTCTTGGGTCATAAAACTAATAAGACACTCATTTAGCTTTTTAAAAGGCTTACATGCATTTCAAAGGGACAGAGAAGGAACTTAAAATTCTTTCTAAAATAAATCCTCTAAGAAAAGAGAGGATAGTTTTTTTCTTTATTTTCAACAGGGAGAATTAGCTTCTTATTTTTAATTTGCGTCTGCCTTTATGATGGCAGATATCTGGGAAGAGTTAAAAAAATCTCTCCGGACATGTCAATTATTTCTTAACAAGAAAACTCACACAAACAGAAACAAAAGCAATACATAAATCAGAAATTTCCAAAGAAAATATGGGTAGTAGAGGGGATATACAATATCTATTTTTTTATTGTCACAAAAGAGAACTATTACCTCAGAAAACAAAAATACTAAGTTGGCAAAATGTTAAGAGACAGTGTTCTATCAAGGGCCATATAAAAGTCAAGCACTGACTTTATAATCATCACAGGCTTTCTGAAAACCTTTTGAAAAGTGTTAATACTGTGTGCCTGCCAAATTGGGTGAGTAGATTATGTCGCTTTAACATTAAGGCCTGATAAACTGTTACATCATCCCCCTTGCCCTTGGTGGGTACCACACTGTTGTGATCTTATGGGTGTTGTTGCTCTCCTAAGAAATGGCTCCATCCCAGAGAACAGCCATTCCTGTGGACATATACTTAGAGGGCACTCTAGGACCCTTCAGGATGAAAGTACCTTGTAAATGTGAGATATTGCCACCATTAGGAGTGATATCCAACCCTGGACAATGTCATAAACTTAACAGTGGGAGTTAAACCACCATCGTTTCCAAGTATTCCATCCAATGTGTATTCTTGTCGTAACTCAGAAAACATGGAATGTCATTATCAGGATATCTGCCTGCACACCATTTTTTTCAGATCATAAAACTACAGGACACTCTAAGCCTTTCTTATCCCCATCAAGTAGTGGATTTAAAGTACTATCCTTTAGGGAAAAAAATGTATGTATCAAAACAATTTTACAATTCCACTTAAAATAAATAATATTGAATTAATACATTTTTAACACAATATTTTGGTTTTTCTTAAGGTCATATATAGGATCCAGCACAAATAACACCCCCTTTTATTGGAAACCTTTTATTATAAAATCATAAGCATGTAATTCTGTAATATAACAATAGCACACTCAAGCACACATATGTTTTAGGTGAAATGTTCAAATTTCTGTCCATCTTATACGACACATTCACGTACCCTACCAACCACTCAAGCAAGTCTTACTTCTGCTAGACCCTGTATAATAAAGTGACATTCACTTTCCATCAATAAATAACTAAACTTCATTTTATTATTATTTTTATTTCAAAAGATAAACCTTTGAAGTTTAGCAAGACACTGTGCCCAAAACAACATTGTGCCTAAAATAAGGAAGTAATATACACTATAAAATCATCTTTTTACATTTTTCAGACTCACCATGATAAAGAGATCAGAAAGCTTCCAGTCACAAAAAGGCAAACACAACAAACACATGTGATCTAATGAAAGTGTGCACAGGAAGTGATTGCCAAGCTACTGAGGGATCTACAAAGTCACAGTTCTGCACCTAGTATTTTACTTAACTGCCTTCCCCAGCTTCCAAGTTAGCACATTGTTCATATGTACCATTGAACAAGTGCATTTCTCTGTTTCCTTCTGCCTGATGGGAATGGTGATATTCAAGCAGGGCTAGATGGCCATGGATTTCATAAGGAGAATGTTTGTTATAGGAACACCTGTTCATACTCTGGGACAGGCTGTGACTGTCTCATGAGCTCCCCTTCCTGACCCTTGCCAGCAGCACCCAGTCTATACCTCAGAGCCCATCCTGCACATCTGTACTCATTGCTTACCTCTCTCTCTCTACCTCCCACTCCACATTGCCATTCTAGACCAATTGACCTAAGTTGTTTATCATGTAGACCAATGTATCCAAAGTATTCAGCAGTTCCATCTCATCCCAAGGCTTCCATGTGCATTCTTTTAATTAAAAAGTGGACTGAAACCAGATTTCTTGGGTAGAGAAAAACTTCCTATTCAACAAAGGTTCATTCAAGCTGCATT